>JARQAB010000018.1:0-146137 GCA_036172955.1 Meloidogyne arenaria
GGAAGGTGGTCTAAGTCTAATCAAAGGTCTAAGTGCCCTACTGTCTGTACCTATGGAAGCCATCCCGTACCTTGGTATATGTAACCGGGAGGTATGAAAGCCCGATCCTATTGAAATATTATTTTGAAAAAAAAGGGGGTTGGCAGTTCGGTGCTGAAGTTTCAGTGCGGGGTCATGGACAATTGATCACTGGACAATTGGGTCATGGACAATTGATCACTGGAAAATTGGGTCATGGAAAATTGGGTCATGGAAAATTGATCAATGGACATTTGGTCACGGACAATTGATCACTGGACAGTTGGGTCAGTGACAGCTTGTCGGTGGCATTTTGTCGGGGGGGGGGGCGGGGGGGGGTCAGGAAGGTGGTCTAAGTCTAATCAAAGGTCTAAGTGCCCTACTGTCTGTACCTATGGCGGACCATCCCGTACCTTGGTATATGTAACCGGGAGGTATGAAAGCCCGATCCTATTGAAATATTATTTTGAAAAAGGGGGTTGTCAGTCAGTGCGGAATTTTCAGTGGGGGTCATGGACAATTGATCACTGGACAATTGGGTCATGGACAATTGATCACTGGGAAAATTGGGTCATGGAAAATTGGGTCATGGATAATGATCACTGGACATTTGGTCACGGACAATTGATCACTGGACATTTGGGTACAGTGACCGCTTGTCGGTGGCATTTGTCGGGGGGGGGGGGTCAGGAAGGTGGTCTAAGTCTAATCAAAGGTCTAAGTGCCTACTGTCTGTACCTATGGAAGACCATCCCGTACCTTGGTATATGTAACCGGGAGGTATGAAAGCCCGATCCTATTGAAATATTATTTTGAAAAAAGGGGGTTGTCAGTTCAGTGCGGAATTTCAGTGCGGGGTCATGGACAATTGATCACTGGAAAATTGGGTCATGGACAATTGATCACTGGAAAATTGGGTCATGGAAAATTGGGTCATGGATAATTGATCACTGGACATTTGGTCACCGACAAGTGATAACTGGACATTTGGGTTCAGTGACAGCTTGTCGGTGGCATTTTGTCGGGGGGGGGGGGGGTCAGGAAGGTGGTTCTAAGTCTAATCAAAGGTCTAAGTGCCCTACTGTCTGTACCTATGGCGGACCATCCCGTACCTTGGTATATGTAACCGGGAGGTATGAAAGCCCGATCTATGAAATATATTTTGAAAAAAGGGGTTGTCAGTCAGGGCGGAATTTCAGTGCGGGGTCATGGACAATTGTTCACTGGACAATTTGGTCATGGACAATTGATCACTGGAAATTGGGTCAGGAAAATTGGGTCATGGATAATTGATCACTGGACATTGGTCACGGACAATTGATCACGGACATTTGGGTCAGTGACAGTTGCGGTGGCATTTTGTCTCGGGGGGGGGGGGGGGGGGGGGGGGTCAGGAAGGTGGTCTAAGTCTAATCAAAGGTCTAAGTGCCCTACTGTCTGTACCTATGGAAGACATCCCGTTACCTGGTATATGTAACGGGAGGTATGAAAAGCCCGATTCCTATTGAAATATTATTTGAAAAAAGGGGGTTGTCAGTTCAGTGCGGATTTTCAGTGCGGGGTCATGGACAATTGGATCACGGACAATTGGGTCATGGACAATTGCTCACTGGAAACTTGGGTCATGGACACTGGGGTCATGGCTCATTGATCACTGGACATTTGGTCAGGGACAATTGATCACTGGACATTTGGGTCAGTGTCAGCTTGTCGGGGGCAGTTTGTCGGGGGGGGGGGCGGGAGGGGGGTCAGGAAGGTGGTCTAAGTCTAATCAAAGGTCTAAGTGCCCTACTGTCTGTACCTATTGAAGGACCATCCCGTACCTTGGTATATGTAACCGGGAGGTATGAAAGCCGATCCTATGAATATTATTTTGAAAAAAAGGGGGTTGTCAGTCAGTGCGGAATTTTCAGTGCGGGGTCATGGACAATTGATCACTGGACAATGGGTCATGGACAATTGATCACTGGAAAAATTGGGTCATGGAAATTGGGTCATGGAAATTGGGTCATGGATATGATCACTGGACATTTGGTCACGGACAATTGATCACTGGACATTTGGGTCAGTGACAGCTTGTCGGTGGCATTTTGTCGGGGGGGGGGGGGGGGGGGGTCAGGAAGTGGTCTAAGTCTAATCAAAGGTCTAAGTGCCCTACTGTCTGTACCTATGGAAGACCATCCCGTACCTTGGTATATGTAACCGGGAGGTATGAAAGCCCGATCCAAAAGAAATATTATAAAGAAAAAGGCGGGTAGTCAGTTCAGTGCGGAATTTTCAGTGCGGGGTCATGGACACTTGATCACTGGACAATTGGGTCATGGACAATTGATCACTGGAAAATTGGGTCATGGGAAAATTGGGTCATGGATAATTGATCACGGACATTTGGTCACGGACAATTGATCACTGGACATTTGGGTCAGTGACAGCTTGTCGGTGGCATTTTGTCGGGGGGGGGGGGGGGGGGGGTCAGGAAGGTGGTCTAAGTCTAATCAAAGGTCTAAGTGCCTACTGTCTGTACCTATGGAAGACCATCCCGTACCTTGGTATATGTAACGGGAGGTATGAAAGCCCGATCCTATACAAAAATTATTTTGAAAACAGGGGGTTGTCAGTTCAGTGCGGACTGTTCAGTGCGGGGTCATGTACAATTGATCACTGGACAATGGGTTCATGGACAATTGATCACTGGAAAATTGGGTCATGGAATATTGGGTCATGGATAAGTGATCAATGGACATTTGGTCACGGACAATTGATCACTGGACATTTGGGTCAGTGACAGCTTGTCGGTGGGCATTTTGTCGGGGGGGGGGGGGGGGGGGTCAGCAAGGTGGTCTAAGTCTAATCAAAGGTCTAAGTGCCTACTGTCTGTACCTATGGAAGACAATCCCGTACCTTGGTATCTGTAACCGTGAGGTATGAAATGCCGATCCTATTGAAATATTATTTTGAAAAAAGGGGGTTGTCAGTTCAGTGCGGAATTTTCAGTGCGGGGTCATGGACAATTGATCACTGGACAATTGGGTCATGGACAATTGATCACTGGAAAATTGGGTCATGGAAAATTGGGTCATGGATAATTGATCACTGGACATTTGGTCACGGACAATTGATCACTGGACATTTGGGTCAGTGACAGCTTGTCGGTGGCATTTTGTCGGGGGGGGGGGGGGGGTCAGGAAGGTGGTCTAAGTCTAATCAAAGGTCTAAGTGCCCTACTGTCTGTACCTATGGAAGACCATCCCGTACCTTGGTATATGTAACCGGGAGGTATGAAAGCCCGATCCTATTGAAATATTATTTTGAAAAAAGGGGGTTGTCAGTTCAGTGCGGAATTTTCAGTGCGGGGGGTCATGGACAATTGATCACTGGACAATTGGGTCATGGACAATTGATCACTGGAAAATTGGGTCATGGAAAATTGGGTCATGGATAATTGATCACGGACATTTGGTCACGGACAATTGATCACTGGACATTTGGGTCAGTGACAGCTTGTCGGTGGCATTTTGTCGGGGGGGGGGGGGGGGGTCAGGAAGGTGGTCTAAGTCTAATCAAAGGTCTAAGTGCCCTACTGTCTGTACCTATGGAAGACCATCCCGTACCTTGGTATATGTAACCGGGAGGTATGAAAGCCCGATCCTATTGAAATATTATTTTGAAAAAAAAGGGGGTTGTCAGTTCAGTGCGGAATTTTCAGTGCGGGGTCATGGACAATTGATCACTGGACAATTGGGTCATGGACAATTGATCACTGGAAAATTGGGTCATGGAAAATTGGGTCATGGATAATTGATCACTGGACATTTGGTCACGGACAATTGATCACTGGACATTTGGGTCAGTGACAGCTTGTCGGTGGCATTTTGTCGGGGGGGGGGGGGGGGGGGTCAGGAAGGTGGTCTAAGTCTAATCAAAGGTCTAAGTGCCCTACTGTCTGTACCTATGATAGACCATCCCGTACCTTGGTATATGTAACCGTTAGGTATGAAAGCCAGTTCCTATTGAAATATTATTTTGAAAAAAGGGGGTTGTCAGTTCAGTGCGGAATTTTCAGTGCGGGGTCATGGACAATTGATCACTGGGACAATTGGGTCATGGACAATTGATCACTGGAAAATTGGGTCATGGAAAATTGGGTCATGGATAATTGATCATGGGACATTTGGTCACGGACATTGATCACTGGACATTTGGGTCAGTGACAGCTTGTCGGTGGCATTTGTCGGGGGGGGGGGGGGGGGGGGGGTCGGAAGGGGGTCTAAGTCTAATCAAAGGTCTAAGTGCCCTACTGTCTGTACCTATGGAAGACCATCCCGTACTTGGTATATGTAACCGGGAGGTATGAAAGCCCGATCCTATTGAAATATTATTTTGAAAAAAAGGGGGTTGTCAGTTCAGTGCGGGATTTTCAGTGCGGGGTCATGGGACAATTGATCCCTGGACAATTGGGTCATGGACAATTGATCACTGGAAAATTGGGTCATGGAAAATTGGGTCATGGATAATTGATCACTGTACAATTGATAACGGACAAATGATCACTGGACATTGGGTCAGTGACAGCTTGTCGGTGGCATTTTGTCGGGGGGGGGGGGGGGGGGGGGTCAGGAAGGTGGTCTAAGTCTAATCAAAGGTCTAAGTGCCCTACTGTCTGTACCTATGGAAGACCATCCCGTACCTTGGTATATGTAACCGGGAGGTATGAAAGCCCGATCCTATTGAAATATTATTTTGAAAAAAGGGGGTTGTCAGTTCAGTGCGGAATTTTCAGTGCGGGGTCATGGACAATTGATCACTGGACAATTGGGTCATGGACAATTGATCACTGGAAAATTGGGTCATGGAAAATTGGGTCATGGATAATTGATCACTGGACATTTGGTCACGGACAATTGATCACTGGACATTTGGGTCAGTGACAGCTTGTCGGTGGCATTTTGTCGGGGGGGGGGGGGGGGGGGGCCGGACGGGGGTCTAAGTCTAATCAAAGGTCTAAGTGCCCTACTGTCTGTACCTATGGAAGACCATCCGTACCTTGGTATATGTAACCGGGAGGTATGAAAGCCCGATCTATTGAAATATTATTTTGACAAGAGGGGGTTGTCAGTTCAGTGCGGAATTTTCAGTGCGGGGTCATGGACAATTGATCACTGGACAATTGGGTCATGGACATTTGATCGCTGGAATATGGGGTCATGGAAATGTGGTTATTGGTGTGTTGTTCAGTTGACATTTGGTCACGGACAATTGATCACTGGACATTTGGGTCAGTGACAGCTTGTCGGTGGCATTTTGTCGGGGGGGGGGGGGGGGGGGGTCAGGAAGGTGGTCTAAGTCTAATCAAAGGTCTAAGTGCCCTACTGTCTGTACCTATGGAAGACCATCCCGTACCTTGGTATATGTAACCGGGAGGTATGAAAGCCCGATCCTATTGAAATATTATTTTGAAAAAAGGGGGTTGTCAGTTCAGTGCGGAATTTTCAGTGCGGGGTCATGGACAATTGATCACTGACAATTGGGGCATGGACAATTGATCACTGGACAATTGGGTCATGGAAAATTGGGTCATGGATAATTGATCACTGGACATTTGGTCAAGGACAATTGTTCACTGGACATTTGGGTCGGTGACAGCTTGTCGGGGGCCGGGGGTCGGGGGGGGGGGGGGTCAGGAAGGTGGTCTAAGTCTAATCAAAGGTCTAAGTGCCCTACTGTCTGTACCTATGGAAGACCATCCCGTACCTTGGTATATGTAACCGGGAGGTATGAAAGCCCGATCCTATTGAAATATTATTTTGAAAAAAGGGGGTTGTCAGTTCAGTGCGGAATTTTCAGTGCGGGGTCATGGACAATTGACACTGGACAATTGGGTCATGGACAATGATCACTGGAAAATTGGGTCATGGAAAATTGGGTCATGGATAATTGATCACTGGACATTTGGTCACGGACAATTGATCACGGGACATTTGGGTCAGTGACAGTTGTCGGTGGCATTTTTGTCGGGGGGGGGGGGGGGGGGGTCAGGAAGGTGGTCTAAGTCTAATCAAAGGTCTAAGTGCCTACTGTCTGTACCTATGGAAGACCATCCCGTACCTTGGTATATGTAACCGGGAGGTATGAAAGCCCGATCCTATTGAAATATATTTTGAAAAAAGGGGGTTGTCAGTCAGTGCGGAATTTTCAGTGCGGGGTCATGGACAATTGATCACTGGACAATTGGGTCATGGACAATTGATCACTGGAAATGTGGGTCATGGAAAATTGGGGGCTGGATAATTGATCACTGGACCGTTGGGCACGGACAAATGATCACTGGACCGTTGGGTCAGTGACAGCTTGTCGGTGGCATTTTGGGGGGGGGGGGGGGTCAGGAAGGTGGTCTAAGTCTAATCAAAGGTCTAAGTGCCCTACTGTCTGTACCTATGGAAGACCATCCCGTACCTTGGTATATGTAACCGGGAGGTATGAAAGCCCGATCCTATTGAAATATTATTTTGAAAAAAAGGGGGTTGTCAGTTCAGTGCGGAATTTTCAGTGCGGGGTCATGGACAATTGATCACTGGACAATGGGTCATGGACAATTGATCACTGGAAAATTGGGTCATGGAAAATTGGGTCATGGATAATTGATCACTGGACATTTGGTCACGGACAATTGATCACTGGACATTTGGGTCAGTGACAGCTTGTCGGTGGCATTTTGTCGGGGGGGGGGGGTCAGGAAGGTGGTCTAAGTCTAATCAAAGGTCTAAGTGCCCTACTGTCTGTACCTATGGAAGACCATCCCGTACCTTGGTATATGTAACCGGGAGGTTATGAAAGCCCGATCCTATTGAAATATTATTTTGAAAAAGGGGGGTGTCAGTTCAGTGCGGAAGTTTCGTGCGGGGTCATGGACAATGATCACTGGACAATTGGGTCATGGACAATGATCACTGGAAAAATTGGGTCATGGAAAATTGGGTCATGGATAATTGATCACTGGACATTTGGTCACGGACAATTGATCATGGACATTTGGGTCAGTGACAGCTTGTCGGTGGCATTTTGTCGGGGGGGGGGGGGGGGGGGGTCAGGAAGGTGGTCTAAGTCTAATCAAAGGTCTAAGTGCCCTACTGTCTGTACCTATGGAAGACCATCCCGTCCCTTGGGATATGGTACCGGGAGGTTTGTTATGCCGTGGCGATTGACAAATTATTTTGAAAAAAGGGGGTTGTCAGTTCAGTGCGGAATTTTCAGTGCGGGGTCATGGACAATTGATCACTGGACAATTGGGTCATGGACAATTGATCACTGGAAAATTGGGTCATGGAAAATTGGGTCATGGATAATTGATCACTGGACATTTGGTCACGGACAATTGATCACTGGACAGTTGGGTCAGTGACAGCTTGTCGTGGGCATTTGGTCGGGGGGGGGGGGGGGGGGGGGGGTCAGGAAGGTGGTCTAAGTCTAATCAAAGGTCTAAGTGCCCTACTGTCTTGTACTATGGAAGACCATCCCGTACCTTGGTATATGTAACCGGGAGGTATGAAAGCCCGATCCTATTGAAATATATTTTGAAAAAAGGGGGTTGTCAGTTCAGTGCGGAATTTTCAGTGCGGGGTCATGGACAATGATCAGTGCACAATTGGGTCATGGACAATTGATCACTGGAAAATTGGGTCATGGAAAATTGGGTCATGGATAATTGATCACTGGACATTTGGTCACGGACAATTGATCACTGGACATTTGGGTCAGTGACCAGCTTGTCGGTGGCATTTTGTCGGGGGGGGGGGGGGGGGGCCCAGGAAGGTGGTCTAAGTCTAATCAAAGGTCTAAGTGCCCTACTGTCTGTACCTATGGAAGACCATCCCGTACCTTGGTATATGTAACCGGGAGGTATGAAAGCAAGATCAAAATTATATATTAAATTGAAAAAAGTTGGTTGTCAGTTCAGTGCGGAATTTTCAGTGCGGGGTCATGGACAATTGATCACTGGACAATTGGGTCATGGACAATTGATCACTGGAAATTGGGGTCATGGAAAATTGGGTCATGGGTGCTTGATCACGGGACATTTGGTCACGGACAATTGCTCACTGGACATTTGGGTCAGTGACAGCTTGTCGGTGGCATTTTGTCGGGGGGGGGGGGGGGTCAGGAAGGTGGTCTAAGTCTAATCAAAGGTCTAAGTGCCCTACTGTCTGTACTATGGAAGACCATCCCGTACCTTGGTATATGTAACCGGGAGGTATGAAAGCCCGATCCTATTGAAATATTATTTTGAAAAAAGGGGGTTGTCAGTTCAGTGCGGAATTTTCAGTGCGGGGTCATGGACAATTGATCACTGGACAATTGGGTCATGGACAATTGATCACTGGAAAATTGGGTCATGGAAAATTGGGTCATGGATAATTGATCACTGGACATTTGGTCACGGACAATTGATCACTGGACATTTGGGTCAGTGACAGCTTGTCGGTGGCATTTGTCGGGGGGGGGGGGGGGGGGGCCCCAGGAAGGTGGTCTAAGTCTAATCAAAGGTCTAAGTGCCCTACTGTCTGTACCTATGGAAGACCATCCGTACCTTGGTATATGTAACCGGGAGGTATGAAAGCCCGATCCTATTGAAATATTATTTGAAAAAAGGGGGTTGTCAGTTCAGTGCGGAATTTTCAGTGCGGGGTCATGGACAATTGATCACTGGACAATTGGGTCATGGACAATTGATCACTGGAAAATTGGGTCATGGAAAAATTGGTCATAATGATGGTTGCATGGACATTTGGTCACGGACAATTGATCACTGCCCAAGTGCGTCAGGGACCGCATGTCGGTGGCATTTTGTGGGGGGGGGGGGGGGTCAGGAAGGTGGTCTAAGTCTAATCAAAGGTCTAAGTGCCCTACTGTCTGTACATATGGAAGACCATCCCGTACCTTGGTATATGTAACGGGAGGTATGAAAGCCCGATCCTATTGAAATATTATTTTGAAAAAAGGGGGTTGTCAGTCAGTGCGGAGTTTTGAGGGCGGGGTCATGGACATTTGAGCACTGGACAATTGGGTCATGGACCATTGCTCCCTGGAAGATTGGGTCATGGAAAATTGGGGTCATGGATAATTGATCACTGGACATTTGGTCACGGACAATTGATCACTGGACATTTGGGTCAGTGACAGCTTGTCGGTGGCATTTTGTCGGGGGGGGGGGGGGGGGTTCAGGAAGGGGGTCTAAGTCTAATCAAAGGTCTAAGTGCCCTACTGTCTGTACCTATGGAAGACCATCCCGTACCTTGGTATATGTAACCGGGAGGTATGAAAGCCCGATCCTATTGAAATATATTTTGAAAAAAAGGGGGTTGTCAGTCAGTGCGGAATTTTCAGTGCGGGGTCATGGACAATTGATCACTGGACAATTGGGTCATGGACAATTGATCACTGGAAAATTGGTCATGGAAAATTGGGTCATGGATAATTGATCACTGGACATTTTGGTCACGGACAAGTGATCACTGGACATTTGGGTCAGTGACAGCTTGTCGGTGGCATTTGGTCGGGGGGGGGGGGGGGGGGGGGGTCAGGAAGGTGGTCTAAGTCTAATCAAAGGTCTAAGTGCCCTACTGTCTGTACTATGGAAGACCATCCGTACCTTGGTATATGTAACCGGGAGGTATGAAAGCCCGATCCTATTGAAATATTATTTTGAAAAAAGGGGGTTGTCAGTTCAGTGCGGAATTTTCAGTGCGGGGTCATGGACAATTGATCACTGGACAATTGGGTCATGGACAATTGATCACTGGAAAATTGGGTCATGGACAATGGGGTCCTGGATAATTGAGCACTGGACCTTTGGTCACGGACAATTGATCCCTGGACAGTTGGGTCCGTGTCAGCTTGGCGGTGGCGTGTGGTCGGGGGGGGGGGGGGGTCAGGAAGGTGGTCTAAGTCTAATCAAAGGTCTAAGTGCCCTACTGTCTGTACCTATGGAAGACCATCCCGTACCTTGGTATATGTAACCGGGAGGTATGAAAGCCCGATCCTATTGAAATATTATTTTGAAAAAAAGGGGGTTGTCAGTTCAGTGCGGAATTTTCAGTGCGGGGTCATGGACAAATTGATCACTGGACAATTGGGTCATGGACAATTGATCACTGGAAAATTGGGTCATGGAAAATTGGGTCATGGATAATTGATCACTGGACATTTGGTCACGGACAATTGATCACTGGACATTTGGGTCAGTGACAGCTTGTCGGTGGCATTTTGTCGGGGGGGGGGGGGGGGGTCAGGAAGGTGGTCTAAGTCTAATCAAAGGTCTAAGTGCCCTACTGTCTGTACCTATGGAAGACCATCCCGTACCTTGGTATATGTAACCGGGAGGTATGAAAGCCCGATCCTATTGAAATATTATTTTGAAAAAAGGGGGTTGTCAGTTCAGTGCGGAATTTTCAGTGCGGGGTCATGGACAATTGATCACTGGACAATTGGGTCATGGACAATTGATCACTGGAAAATTGGGTCATGGAAATTGGGTCATGGATAATTGATCACTGGACATGTGGTCACGGACAATTGATCACAGGACAGGGGGGACAGCGACAGCTGGGCGGGGGCAGTTGGGCGGGGGGGGGGTCAGGAAGGTGGTCTAAGTCTAATCAAAGGTCTAAGTGCCCTACTGTCTGTACCTATGGAAGACCATCCCGTACCTTGGTATATGTAACCGGGAGGTATGAAAGCCCGATCCTATGGAACAATTATTGTGAACAAAGGGTGTTGTCAGTTCCGGGCGGAAATTGCCGTGCGGGGTCGTGGACAATGATCACTGGACAATTGGGTCATGGACAATTGATCACTGGAAAATTGGGTCATGGAAAATTGGGTCATGGATAATTGATCACTGGACATTTGGTCACGGACAATTGATCACTGGACATTTGGGTCAGTGACAGCTTGTCGGTGGCATTTTGTCGCGGGGAGGGGGGGGTAATGAAGGTGGTCTAAGTCTAATCAAAGGTCTAAGTGCCTACTGTCTGTACCTATGGAAGACCATCCCGTACCTTGGTATATGTAACCGGGAGGTATGAAAAACCGAACATAAAGAAATATTAATAAAAAAAAAGAGGAATGTCAGTTCAGTGCGGAATTTTCAGTGAGGGGTCATGGACAATTGATCACTGGACAATGGGTCATGGACAATTGATCACTGGAAAATTGGGTCATGGAAAATTGGGTCATGGATAATTGATCACTGGACATTTGGTCACGGACAATTGATCACTGGACATTTGGGTCAGTGACAGCTTGTCGGTGGCATTTTGTCGGGGGGGGGGGGGGGGGGGGGTCCGGAAAGTGGTCTAAGTCTAATCAAAGGTCTAAGTGCCTACTGTCTGTACCTATGGAAGACCATCCCGTACCTTGGTATATGTAACCGGGAGGTATGAAAGCCCGATCCTATTGAAATACTATTTTGAAAAAAGGGGGTTGTCAGTTCAGTGCGGAATTTTCAGAGCGGGGTCATGGACAATTGATCACTGGACAATTGGGTAATGGACAATTGATCACTGGAAAAGTTGGTCATGGAAAAGTGGGTCATGGATAATTGATCACTGGACATTTGGTCACGGACAAGTGATCACTGGACATGTGGGGCAGTGAGAGCTTGTCGGTGGCCTTTTGTCGGGGGGGGGGGGGGGGGGGTTCAGGAAGGTGGTCTAAGTCTAATCAAAGGTCTAAGTGCCCTACTGTCTGTACCTATGGAAGACCATCCCGTACCTTGGTATATGTAACCGGGAGGTATGAAAGCCCGATCCTATTGAAATATTATTTTGAAAAAAGGGGGTTGTCAGTTCAGTGCGGAATTTTCAGTGCGGGGTCATGGACAATTGATCATGGACAATGGGTCATGGACAATTGATCACTGGAAAATTGGGTCATGGAAAATTGGGTCATGGATGCTTGATCACTGGACCGTTGGTCACGGACAATTGATCACTGGAGCTGGGGGTCAGTGACAGCTTGGCGGTGGCAGGTTGTCGGGGGGGGGGGGGGGGGGGTAAGGAATGTGGTCTAGTCTAATCAAAGGTCTAAGTGCCCTACTGTCTGTACCTATGGAAGACCATCCCGTACCTTGGTATATGTAACCGGGAGGTATGAAAGCCCGATCCTATGAATATTATTTTGAAAAAAGGGGGTTGTCAGTTCAGTGCGGAATTTTCAGTGCGGGGTCATGGACAATTGATCACTGGACAATTGGGTCATGGACAATTGATCACTGGAAAATTGGGTCATGGAAAATTGGGTCATGGATAATTGATCACTGGACATTGGTCACGGACATTGATCACTGGACATTTGGGTCAGTGACAGCTTGTCGGTGGCATTTTGTCGGGGGGGGGGGGGGGGGGGTCAGGAAGGTGGTCTAAGTCTAATCAAAGGTCTAAGTGCCCTACTGTCTGTACCTATGGAAGACCATCCCGTACCTTGGTATATGTAACCGGGAGGTATGAAAGCCCGATCCTATTGAAATATTATTTTGAAAAAAAGGGGGTTGTCAGTTCAGTGCGGAATTTTCAGTGCGGGGTCATGGACAATGATCACTGGACAATTGGGTCATGGACAATTGATCAGATGAAAAGTGCGTCATGGACTGATGGGTCCTGGATAATTGATCCCTGGGCATTGGGTCACGGACAATTGATCACTGGACATTTGGGTCAGTGACAGCTGTCGGTGGCATTTTGTCGGGGGGGGGGGGGGGGGGTCAGGAAGGTGGTCTAAGTCTAATCAAAGGTCTAAGTGCCCTACTGTCTGTACCTATGGAAGACCATCCCGTACCTTGGTATATGTAACCGGGAGGTATGAAAGCCCGATCCTATTGAAATATTATTTTGAAAAAAGGGGGTTGTCAGTTCAGTGCGGAATTTTCAGTGCGGGGTCATGGACAATTGATCACTGGACAATTGGGTCATGGACAATTGATCACTGGAAAATTGGGTCATGGAAAATTGGGTCATGGATAATTGATCACTGGACATTTGGTCACGGACAATTGATCACTGGACATTTGGGTCAGTGACAGCTTGTCGGTGGCATTTTGTCGGGGGGGGGGGGGGGGGGGGTGTCAGGAAGGTGGTCTAAGTCTAATCAAAGGTCTAAGTGCCCTACTGTCTGTACCTATGGAAGACCATCCCGTACCTTGGTATATGTAACGGGAGGTATGAAAGCCCGACCTATTGAAATATTATTTTGAAAAAAGGGGGTGTCAGTTCAGTGCGGAACTTTCAGCGCGGGGTCATGGACAATTGATCACTGGACAATTGGGTCATGGACAATTGATCACTGGAAAATTGGGTCATGGAAAATTGGGTCATGGATAATTGATCACTGGACATTTGGTCACGGACAATTGATCACTGGACATTTGGGTCAGTGACAGCTTGTCGGTGGCATTTTGTAGGGGGGGTGGGGGGGGGGGGGGGGGGCGCCCCAGGAAGGTGGTCTAAGTCTAATCAAAGGTCTAAGTGCCCTACTGTCTGTACCTATGGAAGACCATCCCGTACCTTGGTATATGTAACCGGGAGGTATGAAAGCCCGATCCTATTGAAATATTATTTTGAAAAAAGGGGGTTGTCAGTTCAGTGCGGAATTTTCAGTGCGGGGTCATGAACACATGAACACTCCACAATTGGGTCATGGACAATTGATCACTGGAAAATTGGGTCATGGAAAATTGGGTCATGGATAATTGATCACTGGACATTTGGTCACGGACAATTGATCACTGGACATTTGGGTCAGTGACAGCTTGTCGGTGGCATTTTGTCGGGGGGGGGGGGGGGGGGGGGGTCAGGAAGGTGGTCTAAGTCTAATCAAAGGTCTAAGTGCCCTACTGTCTGTACCTATGGAAGACCATCCCGTACCTTGGTATATGTAACCGGGAGGTATGAAAGCCCGATCCTATTGAAATATTATTTGAAAAAAGGGGGTTGTCAGTTCAGTGCGGAATTTTCAGTGCGGGGTCATGGACAATGATCACGGACAATTGGGTCATGGACAATTGATCACTGGAAAATTGGGTCATGGAAAATTGGGTCATGGATAATTGATCACTGGACATTTGGTCACGGACAATTGATCACTGGACATTTGGGTCAGTGACAGCTGTCGGTGGCATTTTGTCGGGGGGGGGGGGGGGGGGGTCAGGAAGGTGGTCTAAGTCTAATCAAAGGTCTAAGTGCCCTACTGTCTGTACCTATGGAAGACCATCCCGTACCTTGGTATATGTAACCGGGAGGTATGAAAGCCCGATCCTATTGAAATATTATTTTGAAAAAAAGGGGGTTGTCAGTTCAGTGCGGAATTTTCAGTGCGGGGTCATGGACAATTGATCACTGGACAATTGGGTCATGGACAATTGATCACTGGAAAATTGGGTCATGGAAAATTGGGTCAGGGCTCATTGATCACTGGACATTGGGTCACGGACAATTGATCACTGGACCGTTGGGTCAGTGACAGCTTGGCGGTGGCATGGTGTCGGGGGGGGGGGGGGGGGGGGGTAATGAAGGGGCTCTAAGTCTAATCAAAGGTCTAAGTGCCCTACTGTCTGTACCTATGGAAGACCATCCCGTACCTTGGTATATGTAACCGGGAGGTATGAAAGCCCGATCCTATTGAAATATTATTTTGAAAAAAGGGGGTTGTCAGTTCAGTGCGGAATTTTCAGTGCGGGGTCATGGACAATTGATCACTGGACAATTGGGTCATGGACAATTGATCACTGGAAAATTGGGTCATGGATAATTGATCACTGGACATTTGGTCACGGACAATTGATCACTGGACATTTGGGTCAGTGACAGCTTGTCGGTGGCATTTTGTCGGGGGCGGGGGGGGGGGGTCAGGAAGGGGGTCTAAGTCTAATCAAAGGTCTAAGTGCCCTACTGTCTGTACCTATGGAAGACCATCCCGTACCTTGGTATATGTAACCGGGAGGTATGAAAGCCCGATCCTATTGAAATATTATTTTGAAAAAAGGGGTGTGTCAGTTCAGTGCGGAATTTTCAGTGCGGGGTCATTGACAATTGATCACTGGACAAATGGGTCATGGACAATTGATCACTGGAAAAATGGGTCATGGAAAATTGGGTAATGGATAATTGATCACTGGACATTTGGTCACGGACAATTGATCACTGGACATTTGGGTCAGTGACAGCTTGTCGGTGGCATTTTGTCGGGGGGGGGGGGGGGGGGGGTAAGGAAGGTGGTCTAAGTCTAATCAAAGGTCTAAGTGCCCTACTGTCTGTACCTATGGAAGACCATCCCGTACCTTGGTATATGTAACCGGGAGGTATGAAAGCCCGATCCTATTGAAATATTATTTTGAAAAAAGGGGGTTGTCAGTTCAGTGCGGAATTTTCAGTGCGGGGTCATGGACAATTGATCACTGGACAATTGGGTCATGGACAATTGATCACTGGAAAATTGGGTCATGGAAAATTGGGTCATGGATAATTGATCACTGGACATTTGGTCACGGACAATTGATCACTGGACATTTGGGTCAGTGACAGCTTGTCGGTGGCATTTTGTCGGGGGGGGGGGGGGGTCAGGAAGGTGGTCTAAGTCTAATCAAAGGTCTAAGTGCCCTACTGTCTGTACCTATGGAAGACCATCCCGTACCTTGGTATATGTAACCGGGAGGTATGAAAGCCCGATCCTATTGAAATATTATTTTGAAAAAAGGGGGGGTCGGTCAGTTCAGTGCGGGATTTTCAGTGCGGGGTCATGGACAATTGATCACTGGACAATTGGGTCATGGACAATTGATCACTGGAAAATTGGGTCATGGAAAATTGGGTCATGGATAATTGATCACTGGACATTTGGTCACGGACAATTGATCACTGGACATTTGGGTCAGTGACAGCTTGTCGGTGGCATTTTGTCGGGGGGGGGGGGGGGGGGGGGTCAGGAAGGTGGTCTAAGTCTAATCAAAGGTCTAAGTGCCCTACTGTCTGTACCTATGGAAGACCATCCGTACCTTGGTATATGTAACGGGAGGTATGAAAGCCCGATCCTATTGAAATATTATTTTGAAAAAAGGGGGTTGTCAGTTCAGTGCGGAATTTTCAGTGCGGGGTCATGGACAATTGATCACTGGACAATTGGGTCATGGACAATTGATCACTGGAAAATTGGGTCATGGAAAATTGGGTCATGGATAATTGATCACTGGACATTTGGTCACGGACAATTGATCACTGGACATTTGGGTCAGTGACAGCTTGTCGGTGGCATTTTGTCGGGGGGGGGGGGGGGGGGGGGGGGCAGGAAGGTGGTCTAAGTCTAATCAAAGGTCTAAGTGCCCTACTGTCTGTACCTATGGAAGACCATCCCGTACCTTGGTATATGTAACCGGGAGGTATGAAAGCCCGATCCTATTGAAATATTATTTTGAAAAAAGGGGGTTGTCAGTTCAGTGCGGAATTTTCAGTGCGGGGTCATGGACAATTGATCACTGGACAATTGGGTCATGGACAATTGATCACTGGAAAATTGGGTCATGGAAAATTGGGTCATGGATAATTGATCACTGGACATTTGGTCACGGACAATTGATCACTGGACATTTGGGTCAGTGACAGCTTGTCGGTGGCATTTTGTCGGGGGGGGGGGGGGTCAGGAAGGTGGTCTAAGTCTAATCAAAGGTCTAAGTGCCCTACTGTCTGTACCTATGGAAGACCATCCCGTACCTTGGTATATGTAACCGGGAGGTATGAAAGCCCGATCCTATTGAAATATTATTTTGAAAAAAGGGGGTTGTCAGTTCAGTTCGTTAAATTGACTCCTGGGTCATGGACAATTGATCACTGGACAATTGGGTCATGGACAATTGATCACTGGAAAATTGGGTCATGGAAAATTGGGTCATGGATAATTGATCACTGGACATTTGGTCACGGACAATTGATCACTGGACATTTGGGTCAGTGACAGCTTGTCGGTGGCATTTTGTCGGGGGGGGGGGGGGGGGGGTCAGGAAGGTGGTCTAAGTCTAATCAAAGGTCTAAGTGCCCTACTGTCTGTACCTATGGAAGACCATCCCGTACCTTGGTATATGTAACCGGGAGGTATGAAAGCCCGATCCTATTGAAATATTATTTTGAAAAAAGGGGGTTGTCAGTTCAGTGCGGAATTTTCAGTGCGGGGTCATGGACAATTGATCACTGGACAATTGGGTCATGGACAATTGATCACTGGAAAATTGGGTCATGGAAAATTGGGTCATGGATAATTGATCACTGGACATTTGGTCACGGACAATTGATCACTGGACATTTGGGTCAGTGACAGCTTGTCGGTGGCATTTTGTCGGGGGGGGGGGGGGGGGCCGGAAGGTGGTCTAAGTCTAATCAAAGGTCTAAGTGCCCTACTGTCTGTACCTATGGAAGACCATCCCGTACCTTGGTATATGTAACCGGGAGGTATGAAAGCCCGATCCTATTGAAATATTATTTTGAAAAAAGGGGGTTGTCAGTTCAGTGCGGAATTTTCAGTGCGGGGTCATGGACAATTGATCACTGGACAATTGGGTCATGGACAATTGATCACTGGAAAATTGGGTCATGGAAAATTGGGTCATGGATAATTGATCACTGGACATTTGGTCACGGACAATTGATCACTGGACATTTGGGTCAGTGACAGCTTGTCGGTGGCATTTTGTGGGGGGGGGGGGGGGGGGGGGGGGGGGGGGCCGCGCCCCCAGGAAGGTGGTCTAAGTCTAATCAAAGGTCTAAGTGCCCTACTGTCTGTACCTATGGAAGACCATCCCGTACCTTGGTATATGTAACCGGGAGGTATGAAAGCCCGATCCTATTGAAATATTATTTTGAAAAAAGGGGGTTGTCAGTTCAGTGCGGAATTTTCAGTGCGGGGTCATGGACAATTGATCACTGGACAATTGGGTCATGGACAATTGATCACTGGAAAATTGGGTCATGGAAAATTGGGTCATGGATAATTGATCACTGGACATTTGGTCACGGACAATTGATCACTGGACATTTGGGTCAGTGACAGCTTGTCGGTGGCATTTTGTCGGGGGGGGGGGGGGGGGGGGGTCAGGAAGGTGGTCTAAGTCTAATCAAAGGTCTAAGTGCCCTACTGTCTGTACCTATGGAAGACCATCCCGTACCTTGGTATATGTAACCGGGAGGTATGAAAGCCCGATCCTATTGAAATATTATTTTGAAAAAAGGGGGTTGTCAGTTCAGTGCGGAATTTTCAGTGCGGGGTCATGGACAATTGATCACTGGACAATTGGGTCATGGACAATTGATCACTGGAAAATTGGGTCATGGAAAATTGGGTCATGGATAATTGATCACTGGACATTTGGTCACGGACAATTGATCACTGGACATTTGGGTCAGTGACAGCTGGTCGGTGGGATTTGTCGGGGGCGGGGGGGGGGGCGCCAGGAAGGTGGTCTAAGTCTAATCAAAGGTCTAAGTGCCCTACTGTCTGTACCTATGGAAGACCATCCCGTACCTTGGTATATGTAACCGGGAGGTATGAAAGCCCGATCCTATTGAAATATTATTTTGACAAAAGGGGGGTTATAGTTCAGTGCGGAATTTTCAGTGCGGGGTCATGGACAATTGATCACTGGACAATTGGGTCATGGACAATTGATCACTGGAAAATTGGGTCATGGAAAATTGGGTCATGGATAATTGATCACTGGACATTTGGTCACGGACAATTGATCACTGGACATTTGGGTCAGTGACAGCTTGTCGGTGGCATTTTGTCGGGGGGGGGGGGGGTCAGGAAGGTGGTCTAAGTCTAATCAAAGGTCTAAGTGCCCTACTGTCTGTACCTATGGAAGACCATCCCGTACCTTGGTATATGTAACCGGGAGGTATGAAAGCCCGATCCTATTGAAATATTATTTTGAAAAAAGGGGGTTGTCAGTTCAGTGCGGAATTTTCAGTGCGGGGTCATGGACAATTGATCACTGGACAATTGGGTCATGGACAATTGATCACTGGAAAATTGGGTCATGGAAAATTGGGTCATGGATAATTGATCACTGGACATTTGGTCACGGACAATTGATCACTGGACATTTGGGTCAGTGACAGCTTGTCGGTGGCATTTTGTCGGGGGGGGGGGGGGGGGTCAGGAAGGTGGTCTAAGTCTAATCAAAGGTCTAAGTGCCCTACTGTCTGTACCTATGGAAGACCATCCCGTACCTTGGTATATGTAACCGGGAGGTATGAAAGCCCGATCCTATTGAAATATTATTTTGAAAAAAGGGGGTTGTCAGTTCAGTGCGGAATTTTCAGTGCGGGGTCATGGACAATTGATCACTGGACAATTGGGTCATGGACAATTGATCACTGGAAAATTGGGTCATGGAAAATTGGGTCATGGATAATTGATCACTGGACATTTGGTCACGGACAATTGATCACTGGACATTTGGGTCAGTGACAGCTTGTCGGTGGCATTTTGTCGGGGGGGGGCGGGGGGGGGGGGGGGGCCCCCCCCCCCCAGGAAGGTGGTCTAAGTCTAATCAAAGGTCTAAGTGCCCTACTGTCTGTACCTATGGAAGACCATCCCGTACCTTGGTATATGTAACCGGGAGGTATGAAAGCCCGATCCTATTGAAATATTATTTTGAAAAAAGGGGGTTGTCAGTTCAGTGCGGAATTTTCAGTGCGGGGTCATGGACAATTGATCACTGGACAATTGGGTCATGGACAATTGATCACTGGAAAATTGGGTCATGGAAAATTGGGTCATGGATAATTGATCACTGGACATTTGGTCACGGACAATTGATCACTGGACATTTGGGTCAGTGACAGCTTGTCGGTGGCATTTTGTCGGGGGGGGGGGGGGGTCAGGAAGGTGGTCTAAGTCTAATCAAAGGTCTAAGTGCCCTACTGTCTGTACCTATGGAAGACCATCCCGTACCTTGGTATATGTAACCGGGAGGTATGAAAGCCCGATCCTATTGAAATATTATTTTGAAAAAAGGGGGTTGTCAGTTCAGTGCGGAATTTTCAGTGCGGGGTCATGGACAATTGATCACTGGACAATTGGGTCATGGACAATTGATCACTGGAAAATTGGGTCATGGAAAATTGGGTCATGGATAATTGATCACTGGACATTTGGTCACGGACAATTGATCACTGGACATTTGGGTCAGTGACAGCTTGTCGGTGGCATTTTGTCGGGGGGGGGGGGGTCAGGAAGGTGGTCTAAGTCTAATCAAAGGTCTAAGTGCCCTACTGTCTGTACCTATGGCGGACCATCCCGTACCTTGGTATATGTAACCGGGAGGTATGAAAGCCCGATCCTATTGAAATATTATTTTGAAAAAAGGGGGTTGTCAGTTCAGTGCGGAATTTTCAGTGCGGGGTCATGGACAATTGATCACTGGACAATTGGGTCATGGACAATTGATCACTGGAAAATTGGGTCATGGAAAATTGGGTCATGGATAATTGATCACTGGACATTTGGTCACGGACAATTGATCACTGGACATTTGGGTCAGTGACAGCTTGTCGGTGGCATTTTGTCGGGGGGGGGGGGGGTCAGGAAGGTGGTCTAAGTCTAATCAAAGGTCTAAGTGCCCTACTGTCTGTACCTATGGAAGACCATCCCGTACCTTGGTATATGTAACCGGGAGGTATGAAAGCCCGATCCTATTGAAATATTATTTTGAAAAAAGGGGGTTGTCAGTTCAGTGCGGAATTTTCAGTGCGGGGTCATGGACAATTGATCACTGGACAATTGGGTCATGGACAATTGATCACTGGAAAATTGGGTCATGGAAAATTGGGTCATGGATAATTGATCACTGGACATTTGGTCACGGACAATTGATCACTGGACATTTGGGTCAGTGACAGCTTGTCGGTGGCATTTTGTCGGGGGGGGGGGGGGTCAGGAAGGTGGTCTAAGTCTAATCAAAGGTCTAAGTGCCCTACTGTCTGTACCTATGGAAGACCATCCCGTACCTTGGTATATGTAACCGGGAGGTATGAAAGCCCGATCCTATTGAAATATTATTTTGAAAAAAGGGGGTTGTCAGTTCAGTGCGGAATTTTCAGTGCGGGGTCATGGACAATTGATCACTGGACAATTGGGTCATGGACAATTGATCACTGGAAAATTGGGTCATGGAAAATTGGGTCATGGATAATTGATCACTGGACATTTGGTCACGGACAATTGATCACTGGACATTTGGGTCAGTGACAGCTTGTCGGTGGCATTTTGTCGGGGGGGGGGGGGGGGGGTCAGGAAGGTGGTCTAAGTCTAATCAAAGGTCTAAGTGCCCTACTGTCTGTACCTATGGAAGACCATCCCGTACCTTGGTATATGTAACCGGGAGGTATGAAAGCCCGATCCTATTGAAATATTATTTTGAAAAAAGGGGGTTGTCAGTTCAGTGCGGAATTTTCAGTGACGGGTCATGGACAATAGATCACTGGACAATTGGGTCATGGACAATTGATCACTGGAAAATTGGGTCATGGAAAATTGGGTCATGGATAATTGATCACTGGACATTTGGTCACGGACAATTGATCACTGGACATTTGGGTCAGTGACAGCTTGTCGGTGGCATTTTGTCGGGGGGGGGGGGTCAGGAAGGTGGTCTAAGTCTAATCAAAGGTCTAAGTGCCCTACTGTCTGTACCTATGGAAGACCATCCCGTACCTTGGTATATGTAACCGGGAGGTATGAAAGCCCGATCCTATTGAAATATTATTTTGAAAAAAGGGGGTTGTCAGTTCAGTGCGGAATTTTCAGTGCGGGGTCATGGACAATTGATCACTGGACAATTGGGTCATGGACAATTGATCACTGGAAAATTGGGTCATGGAAAATTGGGTCATGGATAATTGATCACTGGACATTTGGTCACGGACAATTGATCACTGGACATTTGGGTCAGTGACAGCTTGTCGGTGGCATTTTGTCGGGGGGGGGGGTCAGGAAGGTGGTCTAAGTCTAATCAAAGGTCTAAGTGCCCTACTGTCTGTACCTATGGAAGACCATCCCGTACCTTGGTATATGTAACCGGGAGGTATGAAAGCCCGATCCTATTGAAATATTATTTTGAAAAAAGGGGGTTGTCAGTTCAGTTTTAATGCCAGTTCAAACACGCTGGCAATCTAAAAGATAAAGATAATATTCTTGAGAAATAATATAATAAATATAGACTGAATTTAAAATCAGAATTAAAAAAATAAACTCATGAAATATTTAAATTACATATTTATTTAAGAGGTATGTACACAAAAAATAATTTGGTCTTTAAAAAATATAAGGTACTTGATGTGATTATTTTAAATTAGGGTTGGACCCGACCGGTTTTAAAACCGTAATTTTTGATAAATTTTTGCCAAAAATTAACCGTTTTTAGAAAATTTTTAAAACAGGAATTTTGTGAAAATGAGTTAGTTTATTAAAATTCCCCCAAAATAAGACCGGTATTTGTCTAAAACTCAAAACCAAAAACCTAAGGTACCGGTCTCCAATCCTATCTTAAATATTTAACATCTTTTCGATAGAGGACGATCTTCCAATTTATTAGCAAAAGTATTCCAAATCTCTTCGAGAGATTCCAAACAAACACATATTAAAGTCATATTGTCGACGGAGTCAGCTTCTTTTGCTTTGGCAGCGATAAAGTCCGCCAACAAGTAGAAATCTTAAATTTAACAAGATTTATTGAAATTTCTTATCTTAAACCTTTAATTGAATGCTCTGTGACGAAAATACGAACTAACTCGAAAATTTGTTCTTCTTCTAGGCAATCCCAAATTCCATCAGTTGAAAGAAATATCATGTAGTCTACCTCATTTTCTGAAAGTGGGTACGTACAAAAATCTGGTTTCGAGCTAATCATCGGCTAAATTTTGTTTAAAAAAATTTTTTATATTAAATTACTTTAGCACGAATATCCCCCAATGAACGGCTTAGATTGAGAACACCATTCAATCGAGGAACTCCTTGAACATTTATAACCATTCCACCTGCTTCTTCTATTCGATTCCGCTCTTCCTACAAAATAATATAAACTGAATGTCGAAAATAAATATCTTAACTGGATTGTCAGGTTTGTGCGGGATCGAAAGCGTCTCAATTCTTCTTTCCTTTAACACCGCTAAAATTTTATGTTTATTTTTAATATCATCGCATGATTTCTAAACCTATTGATGAATCTCCACACCACGCCTGATTAATATCTTTTTATTAATCTAAAATGTCTAAAATATAACCATATAAGCAATTTTCCGCTCCTTCAGGTAAATACAGCTGACCGTTGTTCCGCTTTTGTAATTCTATCAGAAAAAGAGGATTTATTTTTAGAAAAATTCATCCACTTCACTAAGACAACGGTTTGTCAATCGAGTATCCATTCTAATGAAGGCGTCCTCTAAAAGACTTTCTTCACTGCTTCCACTTGAACGTGCATCTAGAAGGCATTCCAAAAAGTGAGCGCTCGCATATGCTGAACAATCAGATCCATTGTGTCCTAGGAAAAGATTATATATGTAATAATAGATATTGTTAAACTACCATCAAAGACAGCGAAGAAAGCATCCGAGCTCGGAAACTGCGAATCAATAACTGAGAACGAGGGCTGAAAATTCTATTTGTTAATTTTTACTTAAAATCTATATACCAAAACAATATGACGATCCTCCATTTTTGGCTTTCGATTTTTTTGCGAACAGAAAGAAATTGCATATCTGTCCCAATCACGAGGTTTTGCTAGATTTATTTCTTATTTAGCGAACTGAATTTCTAACCTGGAATACGATAAACTCCTGCGCTCATTTCCCTTAAGTACCGCTCAAAACAACCAATTACATTAGAATACCAAGAATCTGCTTCTACTAATTGTAATTTTTAAATTTAACGATACCTTTCTCGGGATCTATTGTCTCTAGTTCATCATAAAATTTCTCAATAAAATTGTAGGCTAACACGTAAGACGCCCATAACGGAAATTTTCTATAGTAATAGCCGAGTTAATATATGTATGATTCGACAAACAAACCTGAAAATCATGCTCTCAAAAACAAAAGAAATGGCATCCCCTAAATAATCTAATTCTCTTGAATTAACAATAAATAAACCTTTAGCATCTTGAATATTTGATTTTACAACTAGCGGGCGCTGCCTAATGCGAACAGAAGTCGATTTATCAGTGGAAACAAAATATTCAGAAATTGCTTTCTTCAATAACTGAATATCATTTTCTTCTAAATAGTCGGACATTCACTTTTAAAGTTAAAATTTGTTCAATAAAACAAAACAGCTAAAAGATATTAAACGAAATAAATTGATAGAATAAGAATGAAAAAATTTCTAAAATATTTAATCATACAAGGTTTAAAAAAATAAATAGAAACTCAACCCGAAATTCCTGGATAGATAGTAATTGAAAAACAACTAGAAAGATTGTACAAAAACGAAAGTGTGATCTAATTTAAATCATCTTTATTCTCCTTCTTACTTTGTTTTTCATCAATCTCTGTTGGGGCTAAAGTGATCAAGGCGCCCATATTCTCCCTTAATAACCCAAATGAGTCTACATTTTGAAGCGGTTCACAAAACATAGTTGATTCCAACACCACTATGTATTGGCACGTTGATGGCTGCAAAATAATCGAATTATTATATTTATGATAGCTCTAACAGAATAGAACGAAATCTTTATAAATATAAAATACAACCTCTAGCATATAGATGAACACCTTCTGGGAAACAATATCATCTCTACAGCGAATCCGCACTTCACAAGACCTAAAAATCGTTAATATAATGGACAAAGAATCTTTAAAAAACCTGTGAGCACCATTCTCCTTACAGATATCGCCTTTTGTGTAGAGATTTGTTGCACTCATAACTCTTCCATCTTCGTTGCGCTCAATAACCTTCTCTGGATGTTCTATGGCCCAAGCCTTAAATAAAAAGTAAGAACCAAATTTACAATAACAATTAAATGCACCATATGTACAGCCTTGTCAAAAACTCCCAACAAAATATTTTCGCGCTTTTTGCTCAGTTCAGAGTGGTATTGCATTACCTTGAATAAAATTTTATAAAATATAAACATTGCCCAAGAATACCGTTTTTCCGTAACAAACTTCATATTTCCACCAACCACTACCACCATGCAAACAAACAGTTCCACGAAAGAACCCTTTAACAATCTGTTCCAATTCATTTGGTGGAGATTCAGGATCATTAGTCAGCTCCTGTTTCTCTGGGCTATGCTCCTTTGATGCAAGAGATTTTTTCATATCAGCACGTTTTTGTTGCGCAACTTTTTTGATTGATTCAAGAACAGCTGTGAGTTGTCCAAAACCATCTTCTAGGGATTCATCACTAATCTATAAAAAGTCGGATAAGAAATTTTTCTCCTAATGCTAAAGAGCTGTGAAACATTGGGTACTCATTCTTTAGTAGTGTTTTCTAATCAATCACAAAATTTGTGAATTTTTGATCGGGGCGATCTATTGCTAGTCGCTTTTTTCCTGACAATGAGAAAAAAAGGAGCGAAAAACAAAATTACCATCCCAAGTTCGTAACATCTATTTAATAGAATGTGCAAAAAAACCTGGAAGAATTTACTGAAAATTTGTTTCGCAGTTTTTACATCAGTCAGTTGTTTTAATAGTGCATATTCTTGTGCATATTGTTTTTCGGCTTCTTCTTGAATTTTTATAACAGCTTTTGGTTTTGGATCCTCAGTATGAAGTTTACTCAATGGGAAACATCTGTAATTAGGAAAAGAATATGAACTAATTTAAAAATAAAAATACTTAATCTCATGTTCTTTACGAGGCATTATTTGAAAGGCCGGATGGGCGCACAATTCATTTGCAAAAACAATTATCTCATAATGGCAAGATGATATTTCCGTGAATGAATAAATATTTTGCTGGGCATTCTGAAAAGAACAAACATTCGAATCTTATTTTCCCCTTATATTTAAAGAAATCGATTACATTAATTATAGAAAAACAAACCTCCTCGCAAACGTATAGCACAACTGTTTGTCGAGGTTTGCCATTTAGATCACATAAAGTTCCGTGTGAGTAGGTAACTAGAAAAAATAAATTTGAGATACGTATTAATATAAATTTACCAGGATAGTAAGCGCGCAACTCATCTCCAATCTTCTTTGTGGGAGGATTCAATTGGTCAAAATTTTTGGCTTCCTGAAACATTTATAGTTTAGGACGCATCCAAAAAATTGATTAGAAATTTTTCAAAGAAAATTCTGCCATTTAATTTTTATTAAAATTTAGAAATGTTATCTTATTTATAAAAACAAATACCACGACGGCAGCAACGCTAACATAATTGCCCAGAAAAAATTCAGTTCTTTTCTTTGTGTCCTTTTCTTCATGATATTGCAATACATATCGTCCATGACAAAGCTGAAAAGATGATCAAAATTATCGAGTATTTTTGGTAACCTCGTAATTCCAATATGCCTCAAATTTGTATGAACATATGCTTTGGTCGTAGATTGGATTGAGTAACTGTGCGGGTGAAGGACCGGTATATGCTTCAATGCGCTTCTTGGACTAAATAAAAATACAAAAAAATAAAAATTATATTCCAAACGTAAGTGTTAATTGTAGGTATGAGACACTTGTACTGTTCTTGATCTGGTGAAGTTATCTGAACTAGCTTTCCCTCTTTTTCTTCTATATCCGCCGGAAACTGGTCAATCGGTTTATATTCAATGCTGTACATCAAACGATCATCCAATAAGCGTAAATAATCCATATCTATAGTCTCACCATTAAAACATGGTATCAAAGCAAAAAGATTTAGAAAAAAAATTAAGTCAAAAATCATCTTATCTGAAAAAATTCTGAAATTTAGTATTAGCTGAACAATAATTAGAATAAATTAGAAAACTGATACATACAACTTCATAATTATGGACACGAAGCGCCACGGCACGCTAAAAGTCTATTCGTAGCCGATTTAGGTAAAATGTCGTAACGTCCAAAAATGGTTAAAAACGTCGTTCCACAAAATGTCGCGACGAAAAAAAAGGGTCAAAATATCGCTGCTGGTAATTTGAGCTTCGGCGATGTATTGACTCTTTTTGGCCGTGACGACATTTTAAATAATTGACGATTTGTACCAAAACTTTTGACGCGTTATTAACAAAGTGACAATGAGTCCGCCTGTTGAGTTGTTCAAAAGGAAAATAGGGAAACAATGGAGAATGAACAGTGATTCAGAAATGAAAAAGTTTTACAAAAATGGATTAAAAAATTTATTACTAAGTAATGTGAGATAGCAACAAAAATAACATAGAAATTATATGTATGACCCGTAAAAGTAAATATGTTGTATGAGTGAACTATTGTATTCTACTACCAGAATCCTCTGATATGAAGCCTTCATTAGAATAGCTGGGCTGTCCATTTATTAGAATAAACAAGAGTTTGAGACATTGTTTCAAATATTTTGCTGGCTTAAGTCATAATTGATTTCCTCATAAATATTAGAATTTGTTGTTTTGTTATTTTGTGTTACAGGTAATGATATATAACGAGGCGATGAATACTCTGGTATAGAAATATCCCCAAAATGTCTGCTTTTCTTATATCTTGAATAAATGAATGAAATCTGTTGAAGGTTTTGACAACTTTCCAAATCAACATTCCTTTTGTTCGTTCTTAAATTATTAGAATTATTAAATAAAAGTAGAAAACGTAGAACATAATAAAGTAAAGAAAGAAATGCCAATAATAAAGCTATTAGAGCCAGTAATAAAGAAATAACATTAAACAAATAATTTTTATTGTTGTTCCGTTGTTTTGAAGATTTGATATGATCGCTTGAAAATCTTTAAAAGTACATAATTAAGTGGTAATACCCTGGAGGATAGCCTCATACACAGAAAGGTAGCCCTTTGGCAGGAGGTAGTATGCTCGAATTCCCGCAAAGAAAGCAAGAAAGAAATTGGTTAAAAAGTGAATTTTTCGTTCGAGGCCTTCCTTCTTCACGCCCCTTTGAAATTCTCTGAATTATAGGGTTAAAAAGTGGCGCTTAGAATCCTCTGGATAAGCCCTTGTAAAATACTAACTGTTTATAATCTCGCAACTGTCTCTGGATCCTGTTTTGACAAATTTCACCTTCCCATTGATTTGTACAATAACAACGAAAGGCATTCATTGAATTAAAACAAATTCCTCCATTTAAGCATGGATTTATCAAACAACTATTGATCTTATCTTCACAATTAACACCAGACCAACCAGGTTTACAAAAACAAACATAGCCCTTTTCATTCAAATTATCTGTTACACAAGTACCACCTTTATTTTTTTTAAATGTAAATAGTTAACTGAAAGTTCTGACCATTTTGACAAGGATTTTCACTACAATATCCCCAAGGCAATTCACAAAGAGGTCCAGTCCATCCTTCAGGACATATGCATTTAAACGAATTGTTGTGAATAGTATATGAAGAATAGTCAATACAAGAACCGCCATTTTGGCAAGGTAAATCAAGACACCCATTTGGAGCTTTTATTTCACAAAAACGGCCAAAAAGACCAAGTAGAGAAGGACACAAACAGCGAAATCCAGGATAGGAAAACGACTGAAAAAGAGAATAAATAAAAAATTATGGCTTCAGAACTAACTGGAATGCATTTTGCTCCATTATAGCATGGTTCTTCTTCACATTTTGTTAATTTTCTTTCACAATTTCTGCCGCCAAAACCGGGAATACATTTACAAGTATAATTTCCTTCAGCATTATTTTGGCATATTCCACCATTTTGACAGGGTGAATTTTTAGTGCAGAAAATTAAATCTTTTAAATTAGAAATTTTCAAAATATTATTTGGATTAACCTTTTTCACAAAATTGTCCTCCCTTTCCAAAGGGGCAAGTACATTCACCAGGTCCCCGACGACAAAATCCTTTACATCTTGAGTTTGGAATACACTAAAATAAATAAAATTTAATTGAAAAGATAATTTTTTGTCAAAATTAGATTAAAATTACTTTTTCACAATTCTCTCCCCAATAGCCAAAGGGGCAAACGCATTTACTTCCAATACATTTACCTCCATTAATACAGTAACAACTTTTAATAGGATTAGAATCATTGTTGTTATTTATGCCATGTTCAGAAATATTAGAAATAGCCAAATTAAAACGTAATTGACCAGAAGCAATAATCAAATTAAAAAATTTAGAAAAAATAATAAACACGGGGAGTGAAATTGTTGGTTTCAGTCTGTGCAATAGTACAAGCATAAGAAAATGATAAGAATTTTTTGCTAAAAGGTTGAATTATAAAATTACTTTATTCACGTAGGAGTTGTTTTTTGGAAAAAACATTAAATAAAGTTTAGAACAACTAATTTAAGCTCAAAAAAGATATATGTAAGCCTACCCGCAGGTCTTTTCCTTTTTCAGGATTTTTCACTCGCACTTAATTAAAATTCTTTAAAGGAAAGTAATTGGAATACAAATTGAAAAGTTATGAAAAAGATCTTAATTTATAATTCGATTGAGTTTATAAAACCAGCAAATTAATCTAATCTCGGGGAAGAAAATAAACTTTTATTGGACGAAAAAGACAATTAGAAATTGAGGGAAATTTTTTAGTTGGAACTCAAAGGGAGAAATTAAATTAGAATAAGTGGTGCATGTTGGAGAAAATGTTGAGCATTCCAATAAAGAATCTTAAGGTGGGGTATAAAATTAGAAATTGAAACGACAACTTAACCTCATAAAAATTTTACGTCACCTCATAAAAATTAAAGTAAAAATGTGCATTTATTTATTTTTAAATTTTTTACATATTAGGTAGTCATAAAATAAGTGTTCGGAATAAAGTTCGCGATATTTAAGTTTTATTTTTAAAAATTTTTTGTTCGCTTTTCATGAAGATGAAATGGAAGGAATTTTGAAAGAGAAGTTGACCACACCTGCGCACACAAAAGTGCCAAGATATGGAGGAAAGGCGACAGCTGCAAAGTTATAAGATGGAGAAAAGTACATAAAATTTAACATAAAATAATTTTATTTCGTGACCACACAAACATAAAAATAATTTTTGATAAAAACAGATATCAAAAATTACTATAATGGAAAAATATATGCAGTAAGGTAGTGTTATTGCCCATATTGCGAAATGGCGATTAGTCTTATGTTTAGGCATTTATTTTGAGAAAGAGAGTTGAGATCCTAATGTAAGGCGAAAGGAATGAATGGAACTAAATATCCTCGCGCAAGAACATATGTTGTTGTTCTTGAGTAAATATTATATTTTTCCTTCACATTTATAAAGATTAACAGTACATATGATACAAGGCCATAAGCTAATTGTCTCGATTTTCATATATAATTGCTAAACATCTAATTTGCATAAAAAATCTAAGCAAATTCTAGTTATAGTATTTGACAATAATTTCACTCAATTCGTTTGTTCAAAAAATATGGATCAAAAACACCCAAAGTTTAAAAGAAAAAAAGGATAAACAAACAAATATCAAACAAGGCAAACTTATTCAGTCTTAAGTACTTATATATTGCCGTTTGAAGTTTGACAACGTTATAATCTGTTGTAGTCAAAACCTTTAATGCTGCAAAGTCATAGGCACAAAGGGAAATTTATTAAGGATTAAAAAGTTTTATTTCCAAAATGGGTTAACACAAGTATTTTGATTTTTAGTAAATAAAGTCAAGTTTTCTCTAAAAATGTAACGCAATCACCGGACGTCTCATTATCCTTTGTCATTGCACCAGAAAGCAAAAAGGACTCACCAAAAATCATATTCGAGGTTTTATCAGACTGCACCAGTGTCGCGGACCTTTAATACAAAATTTATAACCAAAAAAGATATTTCCCCACCAAAGAATTTTCAAAGCAAGCATTCTTTCATGTTGAGTTTTTAAACTATCCTCTGAATGCTCTTCCAACTGGTCTTCTTTAATAAAAGATAATGGAAAGTTCCATACTGGGATGTCAAGAAATTCTTGTTGATTTGTTAACCAAAGTTCGTTATTCCAAACATTTAAAGTTTTAGTTTCATTAAACCCACGAGAAATTGGTGTAGCAAAGAAACAAAATGAGAGACTTTGGTTACTTTCGAAGACAACTATAAAAAGTAAAATTATTCAATATACGGAATTTTAATTAAGAAAACCTGTGTTCGTTAATGACATTAATGTACAACCATTTAACTCCACAAGTTCGTTCCACCTCTTATTATTAGCTTCGTTAATTGCAAGGCTATTAAATTCTTCTTGAAAAACATCGTTTTCATCCCTTTTCTTTGAAATATTTGATTTGCAATAGAATGCAGCAAGTCGAAGCACTTTTACGTTAGTAAAAGGAAGCGTTTGAGATACAGCATTTTGCAATTTCAACAAATATAAACCAACGTTAGAGTTCAATAGTTGAAACGTCGAAGAAAATAGCCTTTCTATGGTTCGAATACGAATCGTAAAACGAAACTGTCTACAATTATTTCCATCAGAGTAGAGAAAAAGAAAGTAGAAGAGCTGCGACCAATCGGCTGGCATCTTTATATTATGCCGAGCACGAAGCGCAATACGAAGTCTAAAATGAGAAAATTAGCGTTAGGTTAAAATTAATTTTTAAAATAACCTTGTTCTATGTCCAACTTTCAAAGGATTTGATTTGTTGATTTTTGTACAATTGAATTTAGCAAGAAAAGCAGTTCCTTCAAATTCAGATGATGCTGGATATGGCTGATCGGCAAATGTTGGACATCGACATGGAATAAACTGAGCGCTTATCCAGCAACTTCGCTGCTCATTATCAGAATTAGATGTAGTTGGTAAATTTGGTTCGCTCACAGAAACTAAATAAGTTCAATATTAGTTGAAAAATAAGATAAACAATTATACCTTGTTCAGGCCAGTTCGAACAGACCACCAGTCTTTCAACTGAACATTGCCCAATGTTCTTGACCTCAAGCACAAGTTGTAAAATTTGATTAGCGTAAGCATCGAATTGAATGGAATTAGAAATTGCAATCAAATGTTTATTCTCGTCAGAAAGATGGAATGCCAAAAGAGGTGAAGGAGTAGGTTGGACGAAAAACTCAAGTCTTTTGTCAGCAGCATACTGCTTCGTTCTACGCTAAAAATGTTAATTTTTTGTACAAAATTGTGCTTTCATAATTACCTGTTCTTTTGTCATTGCAAGACGTGGTCCACGTAATTTAATAGGAATGAATCCAAATACACTCAATAATTTACCTTCATTACTAATAACGTTTGAGTTTGTAGAAGATGAAGAAGCAATATTCTCGGAATCTTTATTATCAATGATTGACGATATAGTTGGAAAAGGGACGCACAGTTGAAAACGAATTCCTTCCACTCTAAAGGATTGAACAATTTCACTGTTTGGAATTGCCTGCAAATCAACAATAATTTCTGTATCTGAAGATTCTTTTGATCGATCTTCCTCAGTCATTTTAAAACAGAGTGGTTCGTTTGAATTTCCAGGTAAATTAATATCTTGATTTGATAGTTTAAATAAGTCATCATCGGAATGGGTGTCTCCATTTTTATGTTTAGAAGAAAATTTTACCTGCAAAGAAAAATTAGAATTGGTTAATTTTAAATAACTAGGCGTAATTAAATATAGGACAATAAAGAAAACCACTTACATCACAAATTGAAAGCCTTAAATCACGCAACAATAATGAAAAGGGAAAAGGATTATTGAATCTGGCAATAAAACTTTTGAAAAATTATTTAAAAAACCTCAAGCGCACAACCAAAGGCTCGTTTCTTGGTAAATAACATTGCTTATTGTTGTTTGTATATTCATTTAAGAATAAAGTTGGAGGTGAATTCGGAAGGAAGGCATCAACTCCTTTACCAGCACATTCAATAAGTTCATTCCAGACTTGAATACAATCAACATTTGAAGGGTAAACTATAAATACTTAAATTAAAGTGTTAAATTGTAAGTATTTACCTTCGTGTGAAAATCTTCCTATTTTTATGAAGGGATCTGCAAAATTTTGACAATCATGAATAACAAAATCTGACATTCCAAGCCCAACGAATGTTGTTACCCTCCTCAAATCAACCAACAGGTTAATCCAATCCATGCAAACTGGATCGCTTGAATCTCGACTGAAAAAATGTTTTAAAGAAAAAAATCTTAAACCTGCTAAGTAGCTCTACATATCTGGCGAACGTTTCAATTTGTTTGTTAATCGGTTGGGGACTAGGTGGCCTAAGTATTCTGAAAATTATTAATCGTTGGTGCTTTATAAATATGTAAAATACCGAACAAGGCATTCCAAAATTGCGACAAAATTGTCTTGCGACTCGAAATTAACATTCTTTAAACCAAAAAATTTATCGTAAAAATTAACCTTGTATTATTACTCACACTGGCATTAGGCATGTTTTGCGTCTTGTCAAACCAATCTTTTACCATAAAATCGGGAGACGACATTGAACATTATTTGTAGAAAACAATAGTGTATGCAACCAGAGCAATGCTTAAAATGCAAGGTAGGTACTCTCACAAATCTTTGCAGTGTAAATTATGCGGCAGAGATGATTGAATGAGAAAAATTTAATGCTAGTGTTTTAGCTGTTAGAACCAAAGTCGTAATTTTAATTTAAAATAACTTTAGCACAATAATAAATATCTAAAGGCATGAGATATATTGATATAAAAGATAATCATCTGCCCATGCCCAGCCTTTTCCCGTAAATGATGATGAATTTAGAACTTCTGAATATAGACGACGAGATAAGAGTTTTGAGCGACTCAACATTTCTGACGAAGTTTTCTGCCTTTTAGAGGCGAATTTAAGTACATGAGTTCCCGCAGTTACCTAAATGTGAATCAAATATAAAATAACAATAGAAATCAAACCAGATAAAAAGCTATTTTGCGTCGCCTGTTTCCAGCTTTAGAGAAAATCCTTGCTGAATGTTCCAAAAGTACAGCTCCAATCAAATCAGATAGATCCACTAGTTCAGGTAATGTATTAAATAGAATGAGTTGTTGAGCAGCCTCTGAATAAAGTTCAAGCTGCGTTAGTATTATTACACTGTTCATGAGTGCACGTAATGCCAAATAAGGTTGTCTGAAAGGATTCAAACGAAATGAAAGATTTAAAACAAAAAACAACAAACCTGAAGACATTTGCATATAAATTAATGGCGTTGTTCAAATATCTTTGTGGATAAAGTTTTCGTAAGTTGGCCAGAGCAACCGATCTTAATGTCGGATTAATAAGTTGTTGTGAAAGTTGTTGCCAAGAATGCAAGAAGGCAGAAATACCTGCCATTTCTAAACAGCCAATATGATGTATCTGCAAAAAATTTATTAGAACAATTTTAATACATAAATAGATAAAGTGCTAAATGCATAAGAAAAATATTTGGATCATATAATGTGAAAAGAAACCCAGGCCTGTTCGCTTGCAAATTCCTTCTTCAAAGACTGATAAAACTGATTTGCATATTGGTATAGTCCAAAGAGGAAAGCTAAATCTGCTAAACGTCTTGCTTGATATTCAACACTCTCGGTTGAAATATTAACAGAAATTGGCAGATTAGTTGAAGACTGGCTTTGACTTAATTGTTGCACATTAAAGATAGGTGTGGGATTTGTATTGGTTGTCGCAGTTTGAAGCCATTTTTTCATAGAGCTAAATGTGGTTTTAGCTAAACTTCTTTTATTGAGCAAAAATTCATTTTGGTCTGATAGATGTTTCTCCACGAAAGGAACTGTAATGTTAGAAGATGGCAAGGATGGAAAGATTAATTAGTTTACCTAGCGCGTCTCGAACAAATTCCTCGACAAATTTCTGCAAACCCAGCCGGTCTTCAACAGACAACCATTGACCTTGAAAATTGAATTAAGGTTTTAAAATTTATTTGTAAATTTAAACCATAAATTTTGTTGGTCATCTCGATGTCATGATCGAAAATATTTTCACTTGATATTTTTGAAGTTAATTTATCACAGTTTGGTAAAAATGCAGTTGTAGAGTTGGTAGATCCAGAAGTAATCTTAATTGTATTTATAATCAGTGTTCATATAATCACGTAGTTATATAATCCTGTGCTAACAAAGGGAGATTTTTACTAAAAATAAAACCTGTGCATAAGTCATAGGCGATTTTGTTATAGGCAAATTATTTACAACAGATGAATGTTCTTTTTGGAGAAAAGTTGAATTTATCTGACCAATGCTAAATTCTGCATTGGTCGTGAATAAGGAAGGATTAACAGACGTCGTAGCTTCATTATCATATGAAAGTGCTGGTGAGGAAGAAACAGGAGGAAGATAAGTTGGCTGTTGTTGTCGGGTTAGAAAATTTGTAATATTATTTTGGGACTGAAAATGTAGATATATTACTACTTTGATACAAAAAAAGTAAATAAAAAAGAATACCCCGGGTTTAGTATCATTTGAAGAATACAAATTTTGTTTGGCTAGTTTAAGACCCGTTTGTAAATTTTCTTGAATAGGATCAACTAATAGCCTCCAAATATCAGGCATACTGGTATAAGTTGAATCAGAAGGGTTTGCAGAATTCAGAGTAATAAATGAGCAAAATTTTTCGCCATAACGCTCGCAAACGGCCTTAAGTATTTCCTCATATCTGTATAAAATAAAAATTTAATTGAGGAAGGGGGGTCAGAAACAGATTAAAAACCTTTGTTTGTCCAGATCCTGTAAAGAATTGTCATGAAGTAGTACATAATACTTGAGCACGTTGGGAAAAAACCACTTTGGAGATACACAATGGGCGGGTGAAATACGTTTTGCTGTTGAATTTCCGCCTTCGTTTTGCTTAAAAATAAAAAATGAAAACATTAGTAAGCATCTTGGAAGACAATAGTAAGATAAACCCAAGAACGAATTATTTAGAGAATACCTGTTCCCATTGCTGCTCAGCTTGTAGTTCTGCAAGTTTATTTAATGGATCTGAATCCGCTGTAGAAACAACAAAAATGCAGGCCAAATATGTACGCAAGAATTCATGTTCTGAAGGCTCTAGCCAATGTATAAATGTTTGGTAAAATGAATTGGTGAGTATGCTATTAATGCCTATTTCTTCTTGGTTATTTGCGGATGGAATGGTGCATCCAGCTGAAGAAAGAATGCTCTATAAGAATTAAATTGAAAAGTCAAAATTAGGAATAAGATGTAAAATTAAAATTAAACCTCTTGAATGACATAACGAAAGACGGTATGGCTGAGCAAAAACCCGCTGCGTCGTAGATCACGTACGTCTAAACGAAGCTTGTGTTCATGCAGCTGTTGACTGATTGGATCCTTAAAAAATAGAACCAAAACAAACTTATGATAGGAAATAACAAAGTAATTTTGAAGCAGAATCCTTTCTCTTCATGCCTCCATCTTCCTCAAGCCTCAATCGTGGCTTCAGGAAATTGCGAGGAAAAAGGTACCTTTTGAGGGAAAAAGTGGAGAGAAAAAGGGTGAGCCCCGGCTTCAAAAGTACTATGAAAAAAAGGAGAAAAAACCTTTATTTGGATTAACACGCTGGAAAAGGGCAAAAGCATTTGTGCGAAGTCTAATCCGTTCTTTTCTGCTGATTCATGCGCTGAATGGAAGCTCTATCTAGTTTATGACTAAAGACAAATTAACCTGAATGAGAGGTGTAAACAGCAATTAAAGGCCTTAGAAGTTCACAGTGTTCTCTTAAGTCAATCATTTAAAACTATCTCTAAAAAATTTAATTAAGCGCAAACAAATTAAAAACAAATATCAAGTTTAAAAACAAATTTTGATAACAATTAAATTTCAATTAAATTTACTGGAAATATTTGAAGTGGTGAAAAAATAGCAATTTATATAGCAATTTATATCAAAAACATATTTAGGAGATTTCTTTAAAAATTTTAAAAATAAAAAAGTATAAAGAATGACTTTAAAATTAAAGAAATGACTTTAACGCCATTTCAAGCAAAAACAATTGTGAAGATCTTGTTTGTGGATTGCTGATTCGAATTAATATGCTATATGATTCAAAAAAACCCGTTGATGCGCATAACCATTCAATTATCATCTTCATCATATAGGCAGTCTTCGTCGTCCGGGAAATACTCATCATCAGCGATTACATTTTCGTCCTAAATTAGGGAATTTTTTAATAGTATGCATATTCTGACATTTGAATGTCAATTTAAAAAATTTAGATTCAGCCTTACCTCATCTTCAAAATACAATTGATTGTTATAAATTCCAGTGCCGCGAACACCTCCACCCTTTTCCATTGTATCAACATAACGCCCCTTTTTAGATGGTAGAATTCCTTGACTTTTTTCCGAACTACTGCCAAGAAAATGTTTTGTCTGTTGACGAGGACGTTTCCGCAAATGTTTGTAGGAATCAGCCATAAATTGAGTTTCGTCATCAAGATTTACTTCTACGCCGAGATCTCTTTGATATGAAAATTCCTTCAAGAAAGGATAAACACGCTGAATACTTGTGATACAATCAAGCTCTGATGTTGCTGAAAAACACATAATCAAAAATCAAAGTTATTGATAAAAAAGTTAACCTCCTGAAATTGTTATTGATCCGGTTGTGTGAATACGCAAATATGATTTTGGATCCCGAAGAGTCCACTCGAGACCGGGCGCTAATTCTGGTTCATACTTTGCGCCCTCGCCGCGGTATTTGCGGGCCACTTCATCTATATGAATAGAAAAAGGAAGTCGGCACGTGGCAAAAACGTTAGAGACCCGGTACTTGCGTATGCAAATACGTTGATCGAGTTTATTCATTCCACGTTGAATCATTCGTGCAATTTGACGTGATGCACGTTTACATTCTATTTCACTTAAAATAGATTACATGTATTTAAAGAAAATCATTTTTCTAGTTCAATGAACCCGGAAGGTATAAAAATCAAAATCCACTCACCTCTTACAACGGAATATCACCACTTTACCACTGTTGAAAATTTTTACTGTGCAATCAGGATCCCGTAATTGCTTGACTAAGACCTAAAATTGAAACGAAAAGTTGAAGAATATTATGAATTCATACTCCTTTGAAGCGATCATAGTCCACATTAATACTGTGATATGCCAATAACCGTAGATCGATATGCATTGGAAGAGTGTAATTACAAAGAATGTTGTGCACCTCAAGAATTTTTTAAAAATAAAACGTTAAACAAATGTTTTTCAAAACGTAATTTAAAATTAAAAACCTTAATATCAATAACAGTTCCATCGGAAACTTTGGCTTGTAATTCGTTGTTCGGTGACGTTGGAGCCATTATAGGAGAAAAAGTTTTGAAGTTAACATCTTCAATCTTCATCACCCGTTGCTTATTACCTATATCCTTGCTAGAGATCGCCAATTCATTTGAAATAGCATCAGAATGTTGTTGATGGCCATTAGAAGAGCTTGGAAAAGTACAAACAGTGTTGATAGTGACGTCCATAAAACTGTTCACGTTTTAAATAATTTCCTAAAAATGTTTAAGCTAAAAGATGGTAAACTTCGGCGCAGCCAGCAAACAACTGGGGGAAACGGACACCTTGTCGCGAGCCACTTTACCGCAATCCCACTTTGTCGCAGGCCACTTTGTCGCAAGCTTTCCTTTGATTTTTATTTTAAGGCTTACCTAGACTTTTCTCGCCACGAGTCGTACTTCATCCCACGGCTACAACGAAGGGAAATTTGAAAAGGTTTAGATGAAAAGAGGACCTTTGCGACAAAATGGCCTACGACAGAGCGGTCGCGACAAGGCAGCCCGCGACAAGGTGGGACGTACCCTCAATTGGATCGGGACGTTTCAGTCTAACCGTTTCAGGTCATATTTTTATTTTGAGTCATCTTTTCGATTCTTAATCGATTTAAATAATATTATTAATCAAAAAATTATTAACCCAGACAAGATCCGAACCCAGATTACCTATATTACTAATCTTCGCTAAAATTGCATTTTCTTCTGTCCAATTGTCTTACTGTCCGATCATATCACCATTGGCACTCAACTGTCCGCACTTGCTCTGACGGTTGAGTCCTACCACTTGAGTACAATTTTCCATTTACGAAACATTAGGCTTTTTTAATTTTAGCTTCTTCTACGTAGTATTTCGTCACATCTACACGCTCGGAATTTTATTTTGAAAAGGATTTTTACTACATATTTAATGCTAAAACTTTTACATGATCTTTCTGAACCGGTAGGTATCGTTTTTTAACTTGCACTATTATTCTTTAAATTCATCTCTTAAGTTGGTTCCACCTAAAGAGACTTATGTTCAAGACGAATTCTTTGGCGTTTATTGTCTGGTGAGCAAAAGTGTCGAGAAAGTTTACAAGGTATCTTATGATTATTTGGAATTATTTTCTATTTAACAATTTCCTTTTTTTAGAATCGCTGTTATATTGGCTACACTGTAGACCCTAACAGGCGAATTCGACAGCACAATTCTGGCAGAGAACATGGAGGAGCGAAAAAAACCGATAGCAAAGGACCTTGGTATGATTTAAAAGACTATGGATTTTAGTTTTAGAACTTAATTTAGGGATATGGTTTGTATAGTCCATGGCTTTCCAAATGCAATTTCTGCTCTCCAGTTTGAATGGGCTTGGCAAAACCCAGATAAATCAAAACGACTCAAACGTCGTTACATGCAAAAAGATCGAAAAGAATCTCCTTTTGCTTTTCGCTTTCGAATTGTTATTCAAATGTTAAACACACGACCTTGGCGAGAATTGGCATTGACTTTTAGGTTTTTACTTAATTTTAAGAATATACAAGTTAAAATTCAGGTGGTTGATGAAGGTAATGAAAATTTATGCTGAAATTCTTATTATTTAGGAATATGAAATTCCTTTCAACCACAACTTGACCCTGCCTCCACACATGAAGTTGGCTTATGGAAAAGTGCAAAAATCATCGGTGTTGATTCCGATTGAATTGAATGCATACACAACATTAAGAAATTGTGAAGTTTGTAAATCTTCAATCCCCCAGGTTATTTCAAAATTAAAAAGGTGTTTCTTTGTAAATAATTTATTTGAAGATAATACAAGCTCTGAGATGTCCAGCATTTGAAGTTTGCGGTGCGCATTTCCATGGTTTTTTCTGTTTAATAATAACTGACAATTTTTTAAATTTAGCTTCTTGTCTTGCTGAGCGTTGCTTAGAATCTGAAGGATATTTGGAGGAAAAGGTTTTTCCAGTCTCTGGGCGGTGTCCAAGATGTGCTGTTGATTTTTTATGGGGAGATGTTGTTAGAGATCTTAGAGCGCTGCTTCTAATACAGGATTCTAAACCGATGCACGAAGGCATGAAAATTGCAGATGGATTGATCCCTAAGAAGATCATTAGAAGTTGATTTTGTAATTTTTACTTTAAATTTTCTTGCATAAATTATTATGACAAAAATTACTACACGTGGCTTTCACAAATTATAGGTCTTACAAGGGGACCTCTCGAGCTATGACCACAATTTTTAGTATAATTTTTATTTAAGGACTTTTAGTCATATCTCGAGAGGTTCCCTTATTAGCTAGGGCAAAATACTAGACTTTAGAGAAGCATTTTAAGTAATTATCCGATTATTATAGCTCCCTCATTTTCTGTAGAGCACAATTTCTGAACAAGTAATTTCTTTAAGCGACAATGTTGAAGTCCGAATGTAGTTATTAGGAGTACGAACTTAAAAATTAAACAAAATAACAAATGTCAAGATTTACCGTGATTGTAATCAAAAAACTTGCTACTGCGATTGCTAAGACCTCAAAGCTTCCAAACCTCTGGGAATCTAATGAATAGATCTGGGGCGTGGCTGTGCCATATTCTCCATTCTTTATCGGAAACACACGGATGAATGGATCTAAATACGATTCTTTTCTTTTAATTAAGTGTCAAACCTCTTCCAGCCATGCGCTCGTCCTTGCTTCTTTCAGCCATTCCATTACTTGTTCTCGGTACAACAGTTAAATCTAAAAGAATTTATCTGACATTTTTACGACAATTATTCTATCATCTTTAAAATACCCTCATACCAGCGCTCAAATCTGTCTCCATTCGGTTGTTTAAGAATTCAAGAGCGGCGTTCCTACCCGCACGACTATGATTGTTAAGTGACGGTTGAAACGTATCTCCGAGTAGTTGCTCATCAATTACACTCTCATTGTTATTTGTCGTTAAAATCGGACTGTCTTTTAAAGAAAGCGAGGATTTGCTTTAAAATAAAATACTCAATTTAAAATTATCTAGAAAACCTGTGGAGATGCCCTCTTCTAAAAATAGGCGATTCTTCATGAGAATCTATAGGCACAAATGAAGGCGAAACTGGTGTTTCTGGAAATCTAAAAAATGCATGATTCTACTAAGGAATTTGAAACTTAAGTCTTACGGTGATCCAACTTTTACTTTATTACATTGTGGTGGTGAAATCCTATTTAAAGGAAAATATTCACTTAATAAAATTATTTTTTGCTTATTCACCCATCACATCCACCATCTTCTCTAAAACAAAGTTGGATAGTACAAGTGAAGAATAATTGGATTCTAAAAATTGCCTAATTAATTTTTGAAGGTAGACATGTACCTGTCGGCATAACGAAATACATGTGTATGTGCATATGCAGTGAATGCCTTCTCATCGTAAGAAATTTCTGCAAGGAGTGAACGATCTGTGACACAACTGAGAATTAGAAAGAAGGTACAAAAATTTAATCAATCTGAGTTCTAATTACCCTCTTTCATCGATCAGATCAAATCGGTTCTTTCCATGTCCATCGTCTACAAAGCAAGAGTGGATTAATAATCCATAAAGCCATCCAGCAATTGGATCGCATTGCCAAAGATGTGTGATCGGCTAAATGTTAAGACGAAAAGTAACGCGAAAAAAACATTTTTAATTTGTAGAAGAAACCTCTCCAATTGTTGCATATTTCATGAGAGGGCCATCCACTCCACGTTGTTTCAACTATAATTTTGATTTAAATTTCAAAATTCTGGTATACAAATTCTTGGCAAGTTACAAACTACACCATATGTGAAGATGCAATTTCTAAAATTTACCTGATATGAGCAATGCGGTAATGTGAATTCATGCTCGACAATAGAAGTTATCAATGGGCTAAATTTTAAAAATTGAAAAATCTCGACTCCCTAATATAATAACCATCACCTAACATCCAGAGCAGTTTCAATAGATTTTACCGCCTCCATGAAGAAGCAGCGGATGTTGAATGCCCGATCTATACCCGTGAGAAAAATGGGATGAAATGATACAACAAGAGTGAAAGAGTAACTGACACCACGAGGATTTAACTGAAAAACTATGTAATAAAAAGAGAAATCATGAAATACCAGTCGTTGCCGCCGCATATTACATTGCCCAAAACGAATAGTAAAGTCTGCACCACGAGAATCCAGTGGCCCGTCAGAATCCGACCCCCAATCTTTAGCATAACTGTGGACACATTCCGGCTGGTCAACCTAATAGTTTGAATCACTTGACCAATTAATCGGTGGTTACTAGTATGTTTAAAACTTAATTTACCTCATCCTCAACGTATAACCTGAAATATTAAATAAAAATTTTCGAAATGTATGTAAAAAACCTTCCATGGAATGGCTTCTCCATTCGAATCCACACCTGAAAATTTTAATAATCTCAGTTACTTGTAGTCCCTAGCAAATTTTAAATCCCTTCAACATACAGTGATTGATTCTACACCACAATCAACTCTAGGCTCCGCTAGAACAGCATTTTCCAATTCAGGAAACTGTCCGTTGCATATTCTCATTATCAAGTTTAACAGAAGCGTAAATTCGAACATTAATAAAGTTATCCTTAAAGCAGTTATATTCTGACCTTTTCTATTAAACATTTGAACGATGGTTGAAATATACTTGATGAATAAGAATATTTCTATTTACCTTGAACTATAACAATGATTTTATCATACTTGACCAAAATTTATTTCAGGTAATAAAACTAATGGTCATTACTAATTGCTAGGACACGACTGAGGTAAAGCAACACTGAGCAGCATTCATTCCTACCTTTAATGAGTGGCAGTGTGATGACCACAACTAGTTAAATTCCGGATCTTCTGCATAATATGCAAAAAAATTATGGACAGATCACGGCGCTATACAATAATTTTCAAAAAAAAAGACGCTCATCGCAAGGCAATTCATATGCATTTTTTCGCCTATTAATCGTTCTTTTCAATAAGAAAATGGACAAAAAGCATATTGGCGGCACAAAGGCAACTAAGGATAAGAAAAACTCCGAGCAATGGAGAAAGAACTAGAATTTACCTTCAATCTTTAAATTCCTATTATTAAATTATTATATTTCTAAACCAGATCCCTAAAATTATAAAATTTACTCACATCAGTATTTAATTTTTAATAAATTTTATTTTAATAATTATTTAAACAATTTTTTCATCTGCTTACTCCAAGACATTGTGATCATCTGTTTCTTCATCTTGTGGGTAAAGATTGCTGGGCCTTCTTTGAAAATGAACTAGATGAGAAAATTTCTTATGAAGAATTTCATAAAGAACTCCTTCAGAATCATCTCCGCATTGCAGTACTTGCTCGCATAGAGGAAGAACCTAAAAAAATAATTATCTTTATCTTAAAAGAAAAAAATCTAAAAATTATCTAGAACATTTCAATTCAAATATCATTCATTACCTGAGAAATAATAAAACGACTTGAACAATGATGCACAATAGAAGAATGCATTGTTGAAGTTAAATGAGACAATTCTAAATTCCAAATCTCACAGATAAATGCATTGGAAATTTGTTGCAAATGTGGAGAACTATTTAATAAAGCCAAATCCCTACCTAAAACATTAAAATTATTAAACATTATTTTTTAATCTTATTAAAAATTATTAAAAAATATTAAATACTAACTCAACTGAAGAGCAATCCGAGCAAACATACAAACATTCTGAGAAACATTAAGTTCATATCTGTACTTGTAATCTGGAGACGGCGATTCTCGGCAGATTGCCTAAAATAAAAATATTGTGAGATATTGAAAACACATACCCATTCCATTTGAAAACCAATATCTGACATCTCTTCCAAGAAACGAATCAAATTTTGGTCAGAATCAAGCGAGAATGGTGTCCATCGTTCTTCCTTGAAATAAAGAATTAACCATTTTAAAATAAAAATATATACCGAATTTCTTAATTTAATGCTTTCTAAAATATTGTCAAAATTCGCTTGAAGTGCTGTTCGTAATGAAGGGGCTGCCAATCGATTAATCTCAAAACTAAGGTCCAATCCAATATAAGATAAATGTGAGCATTTTCCAACAAGTATGCGCCATGTGTTTCTGAAATAATTTTTAATACTTTTTTAAGTCAACTTCTAAAAAGCTAAAAAAGGTGGAAAAACTAAACGTTAAAACAGCCATCGTAGGTGCCACCTCAATCACATTTTTCCTAATAAGTGAAAGTAGGATTCCCAATTCGCGAGAAGACCAAGCAATAATTAAACAAAGCTGTTTCGGATAAATGGATAGTTCTGTACATACCTAGCTTTTATAAATGATTAATTTATCTTCGAAAAGAATTACCTCGACTATGTCATTAATAAAAAGACCGGATACTTGTCGAACATATGAGAGCGGTTCTTCGCTTATCTGAAAAAACGAAAGGATATTAAAAACGCAACTATCAATAGTATAAGGGAATTTTCAAAATTTTTGGGATTCTGCGGATCAAAAAATAATTTACTATGAGTTCTCGTGCAGCGGTCCTCAGAACAGCGCTTCGTTTCTTTAGATATAACTCAATAGCATAAGTAGAACGACCAAGTGCGATAAGTTGTTGAAGTGGCTGCGCTAATACCTTAGAACCACCATAAACAGAACTAAACCGCTTCAAATCATCTGTTAGTATTTGAACTACCTAAAAGAAAGAAATTAACAAGACGACAACCAAAAATATATTCAAACTTGTTTTTCAATCGCTGCAAATCTGGCGTTTAGAGCAGCATCGCTATATGAGCAGCTTTTCCATTCCATCAACATTTCAACTGCCTAAGAATGTTTGATATACCCATCGATTACCTTCATAAAAATTTGGGACTCATAATGGTTATGGCAGTTCATTTACGTTTGCACAAGAAAGACCATTATGAGTCCGTAAAACACTGTGGACTTAATTTTCACATCTTGACTTAATTTTTACCAAAAAAGTATCCAACATTAAGGAAAATTGTCAACCTCTTCCATATGTCTGTGCGAAATTACATCTTGAAGCTCATTAATTAGGTCATTTAGCCAAACTGAATCTTCTATTGACATCCGCCTTCGTTTTCCAGGTTCACTTTGCTTTCCTTCCTCAATCTCCTCTTCTTCGTCAATTTTTTCATGAAGATTATAACTTTTCTTAGTTCGAACATTATCAGATGTTGATGCACGTGTAGCAATTGTGTTAAGAATGCTTCGACGCCGAGCTTAAAATAAATTAATTCATGAAAATTAATGTTAACAAACCTCGGATAGTTGCTTGTCTAACAAGTGCCCGCTCCTCGTGTTGTTTCCGTTTCGTTTCCTCAACAGATTCCAGCCAATCACGTTTAACTCGGGCTAAAAACCAAATATAAATCCAAAACCAACTGTTAAATCATTATAATAAAAAAAATCTCACCATTTTCGCAACGCAAGTATAAATACTCAGGAAAAACAAGTAGCTGGACAATATTCTCGGATGACTCATCAAAATTTGAGGGTGTTCTTTTCACATTTATCAAAGCAAGTGAATCCAAGCTGTAATTAGCTGCCTAAAAAATAATAAATTTTTTCAAATAAAAAAGTAATACCAAATGAAATGGATGTTTTTGCTGCCCAGTTCCACTGTCTGGATTTGGATGTCCAATTAGCAAATTGTTACTGAGAAGAACTGCATAAACAGTGTGTTTTGGTTTGAACGTTTCTGAATCCAATAACTGAAGTTGTCCTTGTAAAAGAATACGCTCCTGCTCGCCAGCCGAGTTTAGAATAGGCTAAAAATGGTCTTTTAATTTTTAAAATTTTTTTCAAATTTAAATTCGATTTTAATTTTCAAATCTAATATTTTCAAATTATAGGGTAGTTTTTATAACTTAAAATTACAAACTGCAATGTCATCCATCCGATTCATTAATATCTGCAGTTGATGTGTTTGTTGACTACTTAATCCTGAACTAGTAGTAAGTGATGCACTACAAGATGAACGCTTCTCGAGTCCAGTCATTTCCATTAGTCCTTCCAACAAATGTCGTTGATCAGTTAACAACGTCGAGAGCTGGTAAATTTCCTTTTCCAATTCTAAATTGGATTGCAAGTTAATTAAATTTGATCTAGAAACTAACTTGAGATCTCCTTAGACGTATCAATAAATTGTTTATAGTGATCAAACACGATATCTTTTATCTGGTCTGCCGCATTGTTTGACCGGGCTGTAAGAGATTGACGCAAATTGTGAAGTTTCTTAGCCTCTTCTCCAGGGCGAACGGAACGTAAAAAATCGGCAACATCTAAGATTTAATATTAAAGGAAATATTTAAAAAAGTGATTAACATTCTGGTGCATTTAATTCTCCAGAAGTAAAAAATTCTGAATCATTGTTAACATTCTCCATAAGAATATCTGATAAATTACTAGAAAATATTAATATTTTGTTATAAAATTTTTTGGAAGAAGAACAAATAAAAATTTAACAAAATAGACATTTTCCTAAAGCCCCGTTTTGACGTTTCCATCTTGGTGCAAATGCTCGACTGCAACATTCAAATTTCTAGGTTAAAAAAGTAGGTTTTGTCAGGATGATTTTTGGAAACTTTTTGCTTTTAAATTAAAGATGGTCCCAGTTGGTAATCAATTTATTAAGCTATACTACATAAATTTCACCAAAGAAGTGCACAAAAGAAAAAACGAGTTAATTTTTTTGTTTAAACATGATTCATTGGTTCGGGAGAGAACGCTGCGCAAAATTGCAACGGCGAGAAAGGACGATGTGGTGATTAGGGCTGGCTAGTCGAGAAACAAGTGAAAACAGAAGAGAACTTGTCTGTCCTTCATAGGTCAGATTATTTGCACAAATACGCATGTACATACACTTAATTTTTTTTATTTTCACTCCCGTACACGCAATACGAAAGTCTAACTAATAAATTCCTGAATTCCTAATCTCTGAAAACTTTCCTCACACAAGGAATTCGGATACTGTTAAAAATATATAAACATTCACTTCCTTAGCCATTAAAAATCCGCAATTTTTCTACAAATTTCACCATCTCTTGCAATTTACCACCATCCCAAGGTTCTACTAACCTAGCTAAAAATCAGCCTTTGCCACAGAAAGTGGAACATTCAATTCGTTTGAGGAATTTCGCGCATTTCATTTTTGCTGCTGCTCTCTCTCTGTCATTTTTTCAACCCAACATCAAACCCCAATACACATCAACCGGTAGCGCCACCAATCATACACGCTAACCAATCTATTCCTTCGGCGTGTTCATTCACATTCAATATTAGTTCACTTATTCACATTTCATTTTTTAAATAATAAATGTAAGGATGCCAAGCATGGATGCGTTCGCTGAAAACCCGAATTTGCTTTTTGATAAAGTTTGAATCAAAAATAGACCTCCATTTTTCAGTTAAAATTTCTTAGAATTTTTCTTTTACCTCTTTTTTTAGTAGAAAAGTTTTGCTAATTTTATGTACGATTTTGATTTTTATATCCTATTTATCTGTTTCATACTATTTTTCATTTTTTTAAAACTATATTTGAGGTTATTTCATATTGTGGGTGGGAACCATTATAAAAAAGATAGCCGTATGAGTTAACATTTAAGGCTCAGCCATTACATTTGCACCTAAACTCGTGGAAAAGAGCATGGATAAATACATAATCTGATAATCTATCAATTAACAACTGTTCTTCCAGCCATCTCCAATTTTACGAGACGAGAGTGAAAGTGGTTAAGAACGAATTTTTGTATCAAGAAAAAATGAGTAAAGAAGGATGAAAGAATCAAGTGGATAAAGGAAACGATCCTCAACTTTAAAAAGCTGTGAAGAAATTGCTAAATCACCATGCTTTTGTTCATTGTTTCCAGGTCATTAAAATTAACGAGGAAAACGCGCGAAGATAAAAACAATATAAACAGACAAATGAAAAATAACGAACAAAATAAAATCCAAACAGTAGTGATAATCAGCACAAGTTAGAAAAAACTAACAAAAGAAGAAAAACAACTAAATCAAATGAAGTAAATGGCATGGAAGAAAAAGTAAAAAATAATTGGGCGGAAATTGATATGTGATTGATCAAATGTTGAAAGGAAAGCAGAGACGAAAAAATCTTTTGTTAGAAATATGGAGGATCAAGAGACTGCTGGAGAAATTAAAAAGATATTGAGATCTAAGCTGGTAAATTAAAGAAAAACTTGCAATATCCAGAATAAAGCTTTAAAACAAACGGGTTTTGATCTAGAGAGAAATAAGAAAGAAAACGAGACAAGCTAGAGAGAAGTAGGTTGGGTAAAAACCAACACTTATGTTAGTTAAAAAGCATAGAGAAATGATCATTTTTGATGCTGTTTCGGTTAGCAGCAACAATATATATGCCGATCTTCTTCTCTTAAATAACTCCCACCCATTTCTTTCAATATATACTTTTTCCTCATTTCCACACTTCCACAAATCTCCACACAAACCCCGCTTTTTTACTCCGTTATTCGCAGCATGTCCATTTTCCTGTCTTCATTTTCACTCATCAGTCGAAATTTTTCTTCTTCCGCCTTCATTTTTCCTCTCCTCAAATAACGACCAACCTGTCTACTATGCTTTTCCAACTAACTTCTCACAAACGCCCCCACTTTATTTTACATGGAGAGTTCCATTACTTCTCTCACACTTGTCTCGCTTATTTAAGAAATCATTTAATAATCTACACATATCGGAATCCAAAAAGCCCTTTTAAAATTTTCCATATCAAATCGCTATTCATTTAAATTTAAACGTGTAACCCTCGAAAAGCCTAAAGCCATTATGAACGCAACCACCCAAAGACCTAATACGCTGTAAACGTAACAACCCAACATACCCTGTGGCACCCATCCAAAATCTAATCCCCTGTGAGTATACCCACCCAACCCTTTTACGAAAAATAACCTGTTTTTACTGCAAATTTCGATCCCAATAAACTTCTGAATACAAAGCAACAGATTAACGTCCAATTCTTTTTTTAAATTAAATTGTTCCTCAGCTAGGCTACGTGCTTCTTTGCATCGCCATATTCAGAGTCATTCATGCTCTAAATAAGTTTTATGGAATGTAAAGAAGTATGTAGTTGAGCGAGAAAATTATCGCGTGAAAAAAAAAATTAAAAATTTCGTCCTTTATTTAATAAAAGCCTTAACAAAACATAATGGAAACAAAAATATATTTAATTAAAATTCAGACGAATTGAAAAAATTTCGTATTTTTGGGACATTAGGGAATGCATAGGGATCAAACAATAATAATATCTCGTGGGTCGAAAATCGAATCTTTAATAAATATTCTTTAAAATCAACGTATTTTGTAATTAAATTGGGCTGTTAGTACCACTGAAAGCTGCCATACCCCCAGCTCCAATATCACGATCCGTGTCTGGCCAGTCAGTTACTGGCATGTTCCTGGATGTATAATGAGCGCATACCTTTATAAAATAAATTAAAGTATAAAATTGTTAACTGTTATTATTTTGTAGATCGAACCTCTATGCTTCCTTCAAGTGGATAATCCGCATCAATCAAATAAAACTTTTCTTTTCCAAGTGAGAGTGAATCGCGATTCAGATGTAAATATCCGCAGCGTTGAAAATCGGAGCTAATCGGCGCAGTCGGTTGCATGAGAACGGACGAGGCAGAGAATGATGCGCCTTTAACACCTTTACTTGCTGACTGTACTTGGTCATTATTATTGCCTCTGGATGAGAAAATGCGTCGAATACTTCCTTAAATTAGGTAGTTCAATATTTAAGTTAAACATAGCAAATTAATAAAAAATCAGTTAGACTAGGAATTTTTTTGGTTAAAGTTATAAACATAAACTAACTGAATGTTCTAGCTGCCAAGTCCCAAACAGACTGCCACTTGTGGTCCCAACGCTTGCCGAGACGAAGAGCAAATACCTCGACCATAATGCAAAAATCGGCCGGTAATTCCTCAAATGCAATAAGCTCTCTTATTTTCACTTTGTTGTTGCGCAACTCTCCAATGTCTAACTGTAAATTTTAATCTTATAGTAATTAAAAATTTCTTTATACCATGCTGGAAATTTGAGTAGCGTGAATATAATCAGAATAACGGCAGAGTATTATAAATGCATAAGAAAAGTCTGAAATAGAATACAAATTTTTTGTAAAAGTTAATGAAACCTTTGTCAATCTTTTTCATGCTGAAGGATGGATTCAAATGAAGTACAAATTTTTCAATGAATAGCGTATAAGTTGAGGAATGTCGACAACCAAAACTTGCTGTGCCACCATTGACAGAGGCAGTGCCTCCAAAGTCTTCAGTCGTACCATCCTCAGTTTCCAAATCAACGCTTTCAGGAATATCATCCAAATGCGGAGTGAAATTGGGAAGAAAACGATGGTCTTTTAACTCGTCCAATTTGCGGTTGAACATAATTAAACGCTCTTGAGAAACCAACAAAATGCGTTGAGATATGAGCTAAAAAGAGAACAAAAATTAGAAAAATCAGTTAGATGCACCTCCTGTAAATTACCACTGTACGAATATTTTTTCTTACAAAATGCAATAGCTGCTGCAGCCTGATCCATCAGATCCCTCTGAGCTTGAATAAGCTGTAGAAGCTCCTAAAATAATTAAATACTGGGAACTAAAGAAAATAAACCTGAACATCAGTGATAGCGGCGCCCTCAGGAATGACATCCTGCCGTTGACGATTACCTTGCTGACGGCGCAATGTCGAAGACGAACGGAACGATGACCTTGTGGATTTTGGAGTCGATGTTATTGGCGAACAAGCCTTGACAGGCGTTATTGGAGAAAAAGCTTTAAAGTCGCCACCAACCATCTTTTTCATATGTTGTTTTATTACAATATCGTTGCCTGAAACAGTCTCATTTTCGTTAGAAATATCATCTGAATGCAGTCGTTGGCTATTATAAGAGGAAGAATTTGGAAAATTGTATATAGTACTACTTTTAACGTCCATTTATAAATGTAATCTAAAAGATATAGTTTGAATAGTTAAACAAAATAAAAACGATAATATAAACGACAAAATCACAAAAAATGTTAAAATTCGATACAGAGGCGGAAATAACCTATCTTAAAATAAAAGTCGAACTAAAGCAAAAACCGATAACAAATTTCATTTATTTAATGGACGATTTTAAATTGAAAAATAATAACACTAAAGAACGGGTATTTTAATTCGAAATATAAAATATTTATACAAAAGGGTTCGAACCATCCAGCTTTAGCGAGAATTAGATATCCAAAAAACCAAAATTTTCCAACTAAACCAAGAATAAATCAAGAACTCTCTAAATTAGTTTCTTTCTCTAATAAAGAAATAGCGCAGGGATAAATTGTCATGTTCTAAACATTACGCCAAAAATTTAAATTTAGCATACATAAACGTAAATTCAAATAATACAAAAACGGTGAGACCTCGCTACACCGTAACCCTAGTGTGAAAATTTTGGGAAATAGAACCGCGTTTTTCAATTACAGACGGGATTCTAACCAAGTCATCTGCTCTTGAAGATCACCTAACAATAAGCATAGACACAACTTTAGATAAAAAAAAACACAACCTTAAAGCTCACATATTAGCCATTTTACTAAATCATCTAAAAAATAAATAGAACAAAATGTTTGTTTAGGGTAATATATAAAAAACAATCTTCATTAATATTCTAAAAATAAATTTATTTCTTTTTCTTCTGTTTGCCACCTCCACCGCCGGCATTTTGTTGTTGCTGATCTTGGGTGCTACCGCCTTGTCGACTCTTCAATTTAGGAATCATTTCAGCCAAGTGAAGGAAAAGAGCCCCTTCTATAAATAAACCAAATAGAATTTAAAAAATTAAAAACTTGTCTGAAATTCTTTTTTGATAAACGTTCCATCGTCGTTGCGGGTCTGAACACGTACTCTGCCTTTCTGATCCGTGTCACGTGGGTACATCTTGTCTTTCTTAATTTTTAAACATAAAGGTAATTTAAAAATCATTTGTTGAATACCTCTAACACACAGTTGAATCCAAGGTGATTAACAATATCATAAATTTCTTGAGATGCTGGCCTCTCAACGGCCTAAAATAAAAAATTGACTTTTTTTATTCTAGTTTGGAAATTCAAGAAACGAAACTCGCGCTTATTAAAATTTCAAACCTTGTCTTTCCTAATTCGTCGTCCTTCACCAGTGCTTTTCTTCGCGTCAATATAGGCCGGGTAAATAGTAATCCACCTCTTCTGGTCAGAATATGGCTTTCGTTTAACATCCATTTTCACCTGATATTACAAAAAAATTTTTAAGAGCAACAAGTATTCTTAAATATTTGAAGGTCGCAAAATCTAACTTTAAACAAGTATATTTAAACGTTTTAAATTTTTATTGTCGTTGAAACACAAATTTTTTTGATTAAATAAATTTTTGGATTCTTTAAAGAATTAACGAGCAGAAAACTGATGTGAATTAAATATTCTATATTTGAAAAAGAGAAGCGTTATGAATACAGTGAGAGAGATAAAGTGAATAAAATAAAGCCCAAATCAGCGACGTATCAGATATAAAACTAATCTAAAAATATTTTGAAAAAATCGATACTTGTGGATACTTGTTTTTGCGGACATATTTATGCGGACTTATAATCATAATGGTCTCATAATGGTCAGAGCATCCATATTTGCTTTCTCTTTTCAATATATTCGAAGAAGTACGTCTGCTTACATGGAAAAATTGGAAATCGGAATGGTTTTCCATTTTTTATTTTTCTGATCATTATGAGTCCGTATAAGTATGCCGCAAAAACTGGCTTGGGATACCAACAAGTACCAAAAAATCCTTTTAAGTTTTGAAAACATCACTGAAATGAAGTTTAATTCACTTAAGTTTCTTCTACAAATTTTCTCCCAATAGTTTTCCTGGATATAGTTTCAACTCAATCCAACTCATCAATATCCGCAATACGTGGCCCCCATTCACTAGGATCAATAGTTGTTCGGCAAATTGGACAAGTATTTTTCCGTTGCAACCAAGGCTCGATACAGGCTTTATGAAATATATGCTGCAATAAAAAATTAGAAATATTATTTTATTAATTATAAACTTTGCAGTTTAATTGCGCAACTTCCTCATCCAATGCGAATGTCTCCATACATGTCGTACACTGCGTTCCCTTGTCACAATCTGGAGATAAAAATTTCAAAAATTATTCTGAAAATTTAACTTACGTTCTTGAGTCACTTTAGTCATAGGCAATCGTTTAATATCTAAAAAATTATTTTGTCCATAAATAACGTCTAATATATACCTTCCGGACGAAGTGCTGTATTTTGTTCTTGATCTGCTACTTGATTAAGAAGTGCAGTTAATATATTGTCCAAACCATTCGTTCCCCATGCATAATCTTGCAAAGTAGTGTTTGGTCTTAATTTGTTATAAATGTTCGAGCGGAAAATTTAAAAAAATACGCAAATATAGAAGCGCCTCCTCCTTCATGATCAGGTCCACTAATAATTTGAACAAACGAAAATCGAGCTGGTGTACTACCTTGGGTAAGATTCGGGTTTGGCGCACCTTGATTGCTTCCTTCCCTTTGAGCACGCTGAGCTATAAAGAAAATTTAATATTAATAATTCTAATAAAAAAACCAGTCTGTCCCAAACCCGCAAAAATGCTTTGAATAAAAACAGCCATAGGATCCTCATCACCAGTACCAGTCTGTTGATTTTGTGTAGGCGGAACACGAGGACGAGAAGCATGTCCTGGACGAGAAGCACGCCCTGGATCACTAGTCGTAGATCTAGATGACGGACCTCCAATATCCTGCAGTTTGAAGGGTTTTAAATTTTTGGAATTCAGCAAAACCTGAGAATTACGGCCAGCTGAGGGGTTTGGTTGACCGCTGCTCCCCGCTGCAGCAAATGCCTGAGAAAAGAGTCGAGAAAAAGGAGAATCCTAGAAAAAAACGATTTCTCTAATTGTAATCTACCGCAAAACAACATACCGGAAAACCACCAAATGGATTCTCATTTACCGGAATTGCTCCACCAAATGGTGGCATAGTAGTAACAGTCGGAGTTGCTGGACTCGACCCTGAGCTTTGAATTTCCTTAAAAAATTTTTTTACTTAATTTATCCTAAAAAAGAATTAAAAGAAACCTCAACAAAAGTATCATTGCAGCCTGTACAACGCACATCACCAAAGTCATCGTTTGTCACATTACATTGTCGGTTACATTTATGGCAATAATAGCGAGTCATATGCTCTTTTGAAGTTGTTTTTATTTAAAGGAATTTATTGCTAAATAATTCTAAACTAAATTATGAGTAAATATTCAAAAAAATTAACAATTAAGTATTTATTCAAGTACTTTGTAATTTTTTTTAGAAAAGTTGCCAAATTATTTTAAGAGATTTATTCAGTTTATTAAAAATTTTTTTTTGTGCATTCTACCTAAAATGATAAAACGAATAACAGGAGATAGTTAATTTAAAAAATAAATATTTGAAGATGTTCTAATGAACAATAACAATTATGTTTTGGAGATGGCATTATATGGTAATAGTTATTTTCGGTTTTTAAAAAAAATACTTTAAGAAAGTCTAAAGGACGTTAACAGATATTCCCTCTATGTTAATTTTCAAATATGTACAGGGCGGAAATTCAGCTCCCAAAATTATAAAAAACAAGGGGGGATGTATTAAGGGCCCATAAAATCGTATGTATAATCTGTAAAATCAGCCAGTTTAAATTCTGGCAAATTAATTTAAACAGTAAAATATATTTAAAATATCGTTTGTTTTTCCTGAAGAAAGAAATCTCTATAATTTACAATTTTATATATAAATAGCATCTTTGTGCTTGGTCTGAAAATTATCGGGGTATATCTTCAAAACAAGGTGTAGATTTAAAAATGAGCAGGAAAGTAGATAACACTACTAAAGGTGTGTAAAAGGACATTTTTAGCTTACTTTGGAGGACCAAACACTTTCTAAAGGACCAAACACTTTCCGAAATTTTGAGGAAGGCTCAATACAAGTTAATTACTAAAAGCTCTCAACAATGTCCTTTTAACCAAAATGGAAATTAGATAAATAGGAATAAACTTGATGGGTTCCACTGAATTTTACTGTTGTTTTTGTTGCCTCTTATTAGTCCCTGCTTATTCCACTCATGGCATTTCAATCTGATATTGCACCTTCAAGAGCCTCCATTTGTGTTGACATGTCCGTCGCAGTTCTCCTCAACATCACTCTTCGTGATCTGAAGCGGCAAATTGTCAAGACGCAAGGCGAACACTTAATTTGAAATTATTTGAGGAAATAAAAAGATTACAAACCGTTACAAACTGCAATCACAGCTTTACTCTCCCATCTGACAACAAAGGTAACATCGATTTGCTTGTCTGAAAGAGAAAAGTAAAATCAGTTTTGACTCAAAAACTAACCCCAAAAACACATGCTAGCAATATTCAGGCCAGCGCCCAATCCAGCTTGCATGATAACGCAGCAAACTAAAAGGAGAAATTGTTAATTAAATATTCAAGTTAACTGCACTAACCACAATATTTGTAAGGATATCCTAAGCGGACAAGGCTTTCTGTAACGGTCTAAACGAAAAGAATGTTATTTTTAGTTTACTGAAAATAAGAGAACCTCAACTACATTTTGATTCCATTTAACAGCTTCAGTGTGTTGGTAAGAGGGGGAGCGAATTTGATCTTGAAGAGCCTTGATGCAAATATCGTTCACCTCCTCTTGATTTAAATCAGAAACCTTAAAATAAGTAAATTTACCGAAAAAGTAAGTCTAACAAAATTTACCATAGTAGAATCAACCATCGGCTAATAAATGTAAATAAGACCGAGAATAAAGGATAATGTCACTATAATAAAATTATTTAATTTATTCAATGAATCACGCTAACAGCTGATTAGGAAAAAAAGGAAATAATACAAAATTCGCGATAACTGGGATGATTAGTTTGGAGAAATTAAAGCAGGGTTAAATGAATTTAAAAATTAGAAGAATTTAAAAATAAAGGAGGCAGGTAAAATTTCACGAAAAAAAAGATGTAAGAGATAACTGAACACCTCAAGTAATTTTCCAAATCTTTTACAAGGTTCGAGGACCAAATCTCACTAGATAGACGGAGGAATGATGCTAGATGATTTATTTAAAAAAATTGAAAATTAAAAAACCCAAAACAATGTCGAAGAAACCAGATCAATCAAAATGAGGACTAACTAAAAAAGTGCAGGGAACTAGACTCAAGTGGCTTTGTTTGCAAAACGAAAACTTAAACTCTTTCTCTCGCCACACTATTTTCTAATCAATCGATAATAAACAGAATGCCAGAAATTTTTTAATTTCGATTTGAAATTTCTAAAATCGCCACTGAATCGAAATGCCACTGGATCGAATCGCCAGTCTTCTATTTTTTGTAAATCACAAGCTCTCATTTGGCCACACTTAGGCGTTGGTTTTCGCTTTGCTTGTTCTCTTTAATTATTTTGGACAATAATTTTTTTATTATATTTTTAGATTTTGATGAAATTTTCATTGCTCTTGCGAGTACGAGGCGTTCTAAAATTTAGAGGATACTTATTTACTAAAGATTTTGCAACATTTTCTGTTATCACCAGACAAAGAGGAAATAGTTTTCTGAGGTTTTTTATTATAATATCTTAACAACTTAACAGTTTTAGATAATTCTGAGACTGGTCCCATCTTTTTTCTTCCTTAAGGCGGTCAGACTCTTTAAATTTTTCTTCACTTATTATGCTACAGGGCAATATATGAAAATTGAGGGAGATCTGCCATTATGTACAATCTTAAGGAAGGAAAAAAAGGGACCAGGCTAGGAATTACCTGTTTTTATTTTAGATTTAGTAGCTGTGGAGATGTTGTTAGACCTTTTCTTCTCAGAGCAACCGATAAAAACAACGAGGAACAACAGTCTGATAAAAAGTCGGGACAAGATGGAACAAGCAGCGCAGGATGGAGCAGTGGAAATATTCCAAATTGGCAAAAGATCGCTATCGTTGCTGGTGTCATCATCGGCCTAAATGTTCTCTTTACACAAGTATCATATAAGGAGATCTCATGGAAGGAATTTTGTTCAGACTTTTTATCAAAAGACAATGTACTACGTTTAATAGTTTATGACTCTAGATGGGTTCAAGTTGTGCCTAAGCATTCTGCTCAGGTATTTTTATTAGTCAATTTCTCGTTATAAGGCATATATTTCCAGTACACTTATTTCTTCAATATTGGAAGCGTAGAAAGTTTTGAGCGTAGTTTGGCCGCAGCTCAACAACATTATGGACTTCCTCCCGAACAGCAAATTTCAGTTTTATACAAAACTGAAGTTGATTGGTTTGATTTTCTTTCTCAAAGTTAATCTGATTTTATTCTTTAAAATTCAGGGGGCACGTCATACCTTCTGTTTTAAATTTTATTATAATGATTGCGATTCCTCTTTTTATTTTCCGCAGTTTTTTTCGAAGTGGAATGACAGGTTTGAAACTGACAATTTTAAATTATTTTCCAAATTAAAGGCAAAAAGGGACGAGGAGGTATGCCTGGACCGATGGGAAATCTTTTTGGCTTCTCACAATCAACTGCCAGAGTTATTAACAAAGAAGATATAAAAACGACTTTTAAAGACGTGGCTGGTTGCGAAGAAGCAAAAATTGAAATTATGGAATTTGTAAATTTTTTGAAGAATCCTCAACAATATCGAGCGCTTGGTGCAAAAATTCCAAAGGTTAGATTTTTCTGATAATTCTTATCAGTTCTTATTGAGGATATAAAATTTGGGTGCTCTATATCAATTTAGGGTGCTCTTCTCACTGGCCCACCAGGAACTGGCAAGACTTTGCTTGCTAAAGCAACTGCAGGAGAGGCGAATGTACCTTTTATCACTGTTTCTGGCTCAGAATTTCTTGAGATGTTTGTTGGTGTTGGCCCCGGACGTGTGAGGGATATGTTCGAAATGGCACGAAAGAAGTCACCTTGCATTCTTTTTATTGATGAGATTGATGCTATTGGGAAAAAACGAGGCGGTCGCTCTTCTATTGGAGGACATTTTGAACAGGAAAATACACTCAATCAGTTACTCGTGGAGATGGATGGTATGATTTGGATTATTTTTTTGAATTATGAGTCGGTTATTTTAGGTTTCTCTACTGAGGAGGCCAATGTTGTGGTAATCGCAGCAACAAATCGATCAGATGTGTTAGATCCAGCACTCATGCGGCCTGGGCGCTTTGATAGACAAATTTTTATTCCTGTCCCGGATATCAAGGGACGAGCGTCTATTTTCCGAGTTCATTTAAAACCGATAAAGACTAGTCTGGATAAAGTAGAATTATCAAGAAAATTGGCTGCTCATACACCCGGATTCTCAGGTTTATTTTTTAAAAAGCTTCACTAGTTAAATTTGATTAGGAGCTGATGTAGCAAACGTTTGTAATGAGGCTGCATTAATCGCTGCTCGTGATGCTCATGATGAAGTGACTGCAAAGGATTTTGAAAAGGCCATTGAAAGAGTTGTTGCTGGTATGGAAAAGAAAAGTCAAGTACTGCAACCTGACGAGAAAAAGACAGTTGCTTACCACGAAGGTATTTTTCTGGTGTAATATTTCTTACGAATATTTTTCAAAAATAATTTCACAGCTGGACATGCAGTTGCTGGATGGTTTTTGGAATTTGCTGATCCATTATTAAAAGTCTCAATAATTCCGCGCGGCAAAGGACTTGGATATGCTCAATATATGCCAAAAGATCAATATCTTTATTCCAAAGAGCAACTGCTAGATCGTATTTGTATGACATTGGGAGGGCGAGTGTCTGAAGAAATCTTTTTTGGAAGAATAACTACTGGTGCACAGGATGATTTGCAAAAAGTCACTCAAATCGCATATGCGCAGGTTCGTTCTCCAAATAATTTTCACTTCTTTATTAAGATTCTTTGCTTAAATTTAGTTTTGTAGATTGTCAAATTCGGAATGAGCGAGAAAGTTGGCCCTATTTCCTTTGACACGCCTCAGCCTGGAGAGATGGCTTTTGACAAGCCATATTCCGAAGCAACTGCTCAACTTATTGACCAAGAAGTACGCGATATGGTTGGAAATGCATTGAGACGTACTCGCGATTTGCTAATGTCCAAAGTTGATTTAATTGAAAAGGTTTAAGCCAGTTAGTAAACGATGAAGTTTTAAAAATTTTTAGGTTGCGCTCAGACTTTTAGAAAAGGAAGTGATTGCACGCGAGGATATGATCGAGTAATTTTTTTCAAAATGTACAAATATTCAACTATATTTTTAGGCTGTTAGGCCCACGCCCATTCCCTGAAAAACATACTTATGAAGAATTTGTAGCTGGTACCGGCGGAATGGACGAAGACACTTCTTTACCAAAAGGTTAAATTTTGTCTTAAAAACTTTAAAAATTCTCAATTTAAGGTCTCGAATCATGGAATAAAGAGATGGAAACAGATGAAAAAAAGAGTGGAAGCAAAAAGAAGGAAGAGGAGAAAGCTGCTAATAAGAATTGAGAACGTGCTTTATTTATCTGGTTTCACAAATTGTCTCAAAATTTGTCTTAGATTTTGTTATGTTTTTTGTTTTTAATTTAAAATACATATTATTTCCCTCGTTTATTTTTTTATTTTAAAACATGTCAACCAAATCTTTGGCATATCTTAAAACTATTTTTCTAAACCCCCCCATTTTCCTTCACGACTCGCTTTCTTTTGACTATCCTTTCGTTTTCTCAGTACTCGCTCTTTATTTTTATAAACAGTTGCAGTGGATAATAAGTCTGGGTGCGAAACAAGACTCCGACGACCCTCCCAACCAGGCGCCCCTTTCCCATATCGACCTTACTAGTGGTCGCGTCGTCAACATTGTAGGGTTGTTGGTGTCCTTCCTTCCTTGCTGCTTATGTATGTTGTTGAATATAAAGGAGAATGGGCCCCTCTTATTTTATTCACATTTTTATTTAAGCGAGTCCTCTAAATAAAACCAACGACATCAGTGCTTGTCCATCAAATATTTTATAGAGTCGTGACGGAAATTTGAGGGAAAAAATATAGCGAAATACTTTATACTTTTAAAGCAAACTTCATGTACCGTTGGATGAGTCCTGGAACTTTTTTGACTTTTTTAGCGTTTCAAATAAGTGATCGAAATCCTCTGAAATCCCAGAAGATCCGATAATCCCGTTGGTGGAGAAATATCAGACCTAATTTGGTACTCAATTGTCCCTATTTCAAAACCTCGCCAATAATCAAAGTTCTGTCATAATGTATATAATGCGCTATTTCGTAAACAAGACAGACAAAGAACGAATTTTCCACAGTGCTTATTTATTTTAGCGATCGCTGTGTGTGTTTGTCGTTTTATTTTTCTCGCTATTACTTAAGCTTTCCCAATTCCCATTCCCAATAATCTAAAATTCGTTGTCGCTTGCATTTCTCCCTTTTCTTTCTCAATGGCTAAACTAACGTCAATGGTAACCATTTCTTCCCAATTTTTTCTCCCCAATTTTTCTTCTCAAATCTTCTCTACATATGTAGTAGTTTATCTTCGTTGTCGCTGCGCGTCAACGTTATTATTTCTATTTAACGGCTGCCCAAGCAAACACGGCGTAGTCAACAGATACCCCTCAATAGGGCGGCAATAGCAGTACTGACTTCCCATTCATTTTTTCATTTTATCTATTGAAAAAGGTCCCATTCTAGTCTTAAATTCGGATTGTTAGAACTCCCTTCAGATATAATATCTACTTTTCTAACAATTTTAGTTTTCGTTTTTCTTTATCTGTTAGAAGTTTGATTTGATGTCTTTGATTTTTACCCTCTTAAGAATTAAACAACCTCTGACTGAAATAACCCTTTCTCAAATGTTTCTCTTTAGCGGTAGCCCAAGCAATAATGTGTGGTGCCCCTATACTCATGCTCCTCTCATTCAGCCAAAGCCCAGCCAACGAACCTTTTATTTTCTTCTCCACAGCCAACCAACTCCCCCTTATTCTCCCCAAACAACGACGGCAGCAGCGGTCTCCCAACCATTTTCTCCCTTCACATTTTTCCTCACCACCTTAACTTTTACTTCTTTCCTATATAAAATTTTCTTTTCAAAAGCTTCGTTTAAGGCATTAAAATATTTTTTGTTGATTTAAATTTGTCAATTTTTAAAATAATTTTTCTTATTTTTAGCAAGTAAACTTATATTTTCTTCAAGAGCTAATAAAAAGTGAAAATGCCGAAAGCATCGAAAAAGACCAAGGATCCTAACATGCCGAAGCGCGCTCAATCCGCTTACTTCATTTGGGTATCTTAATTTTATATTTCAATGTTTAACTCATTTTTAAGATGCAAGAGAACAGAGAGCGCATCAAGAAGCCGGGGATGAGGTTCGCTTTAAATTTCTGAATAAAATTTTTATAATTTGTTTTTTATAAGTGTCGCTGACGTCGCAAAGGCTGCTGGTGTGGAATGGGGCAAGTTGTCTGCTTCCGAGAAATCCGTTTGGGAGAAGAAGGTATTTAATATTTTTGGGAAGTTTTGGGGGTTAGAGGGGGAAATCTAGGTCCAAAAAATTTCCAATTTTTTAAAGGCTGCTGATGACAAGAAGCGGTATGAGGCTGATATGGAGGTCTATCGTTCGCGACAAGGCAAATGAAGCAACGGATGAAGGAAGGAGATAATCCCGATACACACTCCACAAAATAAAATTTAATTATGTAACAGACTCCCCCAAATATCATCTTTCTCGTTTATTCTCTTTATGATTTCGATAAAAAAACTTATTTACACACATAAAAAGAGATGCGATTTTGTTTAAATAAATTGTAGACTTGAAATTTAATTTTTTTGAATTTTTGAAGGAGCATACGAGGGGGTGCTTATCTCACCATTAGTCGAGAGTGCGAGTTGGAGTCTTCGTGTAAGCGTCATCTCTCTTGTAGTTTCGACTTGGAGTATCATTGATGAGCTGCTAATCTTGAGCGTTTCGAACGAGGGTGCTCGTCTCACCAAGAGCTGGAAGTGTTGGGTACATTCTTATGTTTGTATATAAGACTTAGGCTTATTCCTCCAACACTACCGCGATGAGGACAGGACGTAACAGGAAGTATGGCGCTACTTCTAGCTTTCATCTTTGTGGCACCATCCTACTATTGAATCTCGTCTTGTAGCATTTTTGTGAAATTCTACTAATTTTCCGGTTTTCAACATTAATGATAGACAAATACTTTAAAACCCATTTTTATCAATACAAATTATAAATTGACAGTTTATTCCAACGAAGTAAAAAACAGTGAAAAGCGAATATTATTCGCAATTTAAAACCAAGAAAACTTTAAAAAATGAATTGGGTCTATTCTGAAAAAAATGTCTTAGGGAAAAGCGAGAAAAACGAGGTGATGCGGAGGAGCACAGAGGCAATATTCTAGGAAAATAAGAAAATAATTTATTAAAACCAATGAAGATTAAGTGACATATACTTGGAAATTATAGAAAATTTTTGAGGATTTTACGATAGAAAAATAAAATAAAAATTTCCAAGCATTTTTAAAAGATAGGTTTTAATTTGAAACAAAGCACGGAAAAAATTACGAAGGTCACACAACGAAAATATATAACGAATTATGGAAGATATATTATATGGGAGTCCAACTCTGAGGACCTATCGACCCTGAAGACGTTCAACTTTTGAAAAGGAATATAGAGGGATTAAGCAGGATTAATTCCCAGCTCTCTGGAAAATGAGTACCAGAGGTGGGTCGGAACAGTCCGAGGTGTCGGAAATCGGAAATTTTCCCAAAATTTCGGAAATCGGAAGAAAAAAAACTTTGGAAATCGGAATTTCAACCCACCTCTATGAGTACCGATGAGTACCCAGCTGTGTCATAGAACATTTGGATTGTTTACCATAACATCCATCGACATTCACTTAATCCTTCCTACCGATCCCTCTATATCCCCTTTCAAAAGGTTTTGGGTCTTCAGTTTGTAGGTCTTCAGGATTGACCCATATATGGAATCAGAAAATAAAACGGTCATAAACATACTATGATTGTTCGATTATATAAAACTAGATGATATCAGGGTTGAACTTATTTCTATCCAAAAATATGAACGACAAGTTCAACTCTGAGATTAAATATTTTAAAAAATAATACACAAATATCGTCTATATATAAAATCAGGCACACCTCAACAAAAACCAAAACAAATAGTGGACGACCAGAATAAAACAAAACAAAAGTCCTTGTTCTCTATAGATTCGAGTACATACATTGCATAAGAAAAGAAACCCGAACATTAACTAAAAAAATAAAATTTTTAGATGTCTTAAAACAAAAAAACTCACAACAATAGTAGTATTCCAATTCTCTTACATTTTTATTTTTTCCCACTGCCACTAGATGTTGAAGGTCCTCCTTTCGCTTGTTGGATCATTTGTTGTTGGATCATTTGTTGCATCACTTGTCGAAATTGTGGATTTGAAGTTAATTGAGTAAGCAATTGTGGATTCTGACTGAGGTTCTGTAAAAACGGATTGGCTGCTGAATTCATTGCTGCAGCCAAAGTGGCCTGCTGCAAATGTACATATTTAGGAATTATTTTACCTAATAAATTACTACTAGAGATCAGAAAATTTAAAAAACCTTGCCCTTGATCCTTGATTTTAAGCAAGGAAATTGACTAGGTTCTTGACCTTGAGTCAAGGAAAAATCAAGGATCATTTTTGCCTGGATCAAGGCCTGGGTTTCTTGATTTTTTTTAATTTGAGGGATATCAAAAGATTAGGTGGGATATACGGGTATTTACAGGGATATTGAGAGATTAAGTGGATTTAGAGTAGGATTTGACGGAATATCGGAGGATTATGTGGGATATAAGAGAATTAAGAGGGATATCAGTTGATTTCATAGGTTATCGGCGCATATAAGTTATGTGGTATCCTTACCAATTGAGCTTGTTGCTGCTGCTGATGGTTAGAAGCAGCTGACGCAGACACATTTGATGCAGAATGATGTGTAGAGGAATGCGAAGCAGTCGATGAAGTGGTTACTGTTGAAGCTCGGTGATGCTGTTGCTGAGTCTGTTGTTGAAGTTGCTGACTTGACTTTTGTGCAATCTGTGCTAAAGCGTGTGCTGCTCCAGATGGAACATTAATGGGCGTTGAGGCAATTGTCGGTTGAGTACGTTGTTGTTGCTGCTGCTGCTGTTGTTGATGCTGAGCAGTCATAGCAGCAAACAATTGCTTAAATGAGGTGAGGAATTTTTGTGTAAAATTAAAAGAAAACCTGTACAAGCATTGGATTTTGTGCTAGCGTTGTTAGCATTACTGGATTTGAAGCCAAGTGTCCCAACTGCCTCCAAAGAGGTGAAGCTGCCATCGCCGCTAAATGCTAAAAACAAAAGTAAAAATCCGTTATGTTTTAAACAACCTGCTGCATAATTGGATTTTGTTGAAGCACAGCAGCCAAAGGATTCGAAGCGGCAGCTGCGGCATTCGATGCCATTGCAGCCGTATTATTTCCGGCATTGCTCATTGTACTAGCAGTACGAGTGTTGGCAACGCCGCGTTTTGAAGAACTGGTAGAAGCGCCGGAGTTGCATAAGGTTGAGGCCCCTGTTTTTGCGTGATTCTGAACAGTCTAATGAGAAAAAATTTATAAAATTATAAAAAGAATTTTAAAACCTTAGCAGGATTAGCCAAAGTATTTGGAACATTCGCTGGGGCAGCAGCCATACTCAAATTTAATGCCGTTGGTTGTTGGGTAGTGGTTAAATGTTGGATTGATGGAGCAACACTATCCTTTTGATGATTTGAAGAAGTGACTGAAGCTAAAATTAGAATAAATTTTGGCATTGCCCAGACACTTATAGTAAATTTAAACAAACCGTTGTTACTCTGTTGCTGCGATTTTGACAATTTACCATCCGTTGTAGACTGTTTTTGAGCAGAAGCGGCACCAGCAGGAACAGTTGCGGTGGGCAAAGGCAACACTGGATCAACATTATACTTTCCAGAGGCAACGTGTCTCTCAAATTCCTGAAATTAAAAGGAAATATTTTCCTAAAAATTTTAAGACAAACCTTTTCACGCTCCTTAATTTGCTGAAATGCACGATTGAGCAGTGCCTTATAATCAAGACAGACTTTGCGCTTCTGTGCTAGTCTTACACAGCGTTCACAATACAAATGGTATTCCTAAAAATTTAGGTAAAAGAAGGGCTCTACTAGTCTATGAGTCCAATCATAAAATAATTGGATTTTTCTTGGTGTTGCCAGGTTGGTGGCCGTAGGTCCCGAACATGAAGAAATGTTTTGGACCCATATCCCTACTTTGCCACACCAAGAAAAATCGAATTATTCTTTGATTGGACTCATAAACTGGAGCAGAGCCAAAAGAAAATTATTAAAGATTAACCTCATTATCACCGCAAATAGCCTTCCAGGACGGGGTAAAATCGGTGTCACATTCCTCACATCGATAAGGTGGAATATCAGATTTCCTGTTAAAATTGCTGAATTAAAGTTCAAAAAATGAAACAAACTTGAACATCTGCCTGTCTTTAAGCACTCTTTGAACCGTCAAATCCAAGCCTAAAAGGTAAACAAATTCTGGCTGGCTAGTTCCTCCATTTGGAATAAATGATAAATCTGGAAGAGGAGCTTTAGGCACAGGCAATTTGGCGATTAATTGATCTAAATCCCGACGTAATTGTTGGCGCGCTTTGGAAATATTCTGTTGAGTGAGTTCGCGTGCCTAAAATAAAATTATAAAATAGTCATAAACTTGTTAATTTCCAACATCATGTGATTGGGAAGTTGGAGCAGCCGCAGTCGAATGTTGCTGCTTTTGTTGTTGAGAGGATTTTTGTGTTTGTTGAGACGCAGCACTGGTAGTTTGTGCAACTGCATACTGGCGTAAAAGTTCTGTCAAAGCTTGTCCCGTCTGTGCTGGAAGCGTCTTGATCATACCTGCCATTTGCTGTGGATTTTGCGAAAGACGCTCATACAACTGTTGGATAACCTGAACATGAAAGCCGACATTTTAAAAATATTAAAATGAAAAATAACCGATAAATGTTGAGGTGGTAAGGTAGAAAGCTGAATCCCACCCACAGCAACATTAGCAAGGCCTTGCATGCCTCCAGTTGCATCGACCGAGGATTTAGCAGCTTAGAAATTAATTTAAAAATAATTTAAAAAAAACCTCCATTCCCTCCCTTCTTGTCACCAGACATATGTTGAGGAGCTGTAGCACCATTCAACTTTGCAGTTGGTTTTTGGTTGTTGGAAGAATTTGTATCTTTTTTGTGTTGATTTGGGGCAACAGCAACTTTTGGTTTATAAGCTTGGCCTGACGAATTTTGCAAGGGTGCTAGTCGACGAACACTGGCAGCATTTCCAACACCATCCTGCAAAGGAGAAAAAATGAGTTAAAGTTATAACTATAAGGATTAACGATCGCTATTTGTAAAGACCTTGGCCGCTTTTAAGTGAGGGACCTTAACCAGATTATTGACCTTGAGTCAAGAAAAATCAAGGAATTCTGAAAATGCCTTGATCTTAATTCTGAGAAAAATATGGTCTGGATCCATATCCAGCTCGATCTCTATGTTTGAATAACTAAATTAACAAACCAGCATTTTATCATCATGATGTAGCTGACTATGCCTTAATTTTTTCATCATAAGCAACTTTGCTTCCTCAATTCGAAGAACAGCTTCCAATTCCCGGATTTGTTGATCTCGTTGAAGTTGAACCTCCTCAGAAACTTCGTGTTTTTGAACCTAAAATTTTAGAAATAAAAAATCTTGAAAAGTGCCCTTACATTTTCATAATGTTCCCGTAACCTTCCAACATCAGCCTCATCTAGTGAGGAAATTTCACTTTCATCTGACATTAGCACCACATCACCCTGAGCGTCTAATCGAATCTGTAAACGTTTTTAGAAATTAAATCTAGAATTTTTTTCTTAAATACCCCAAATTTGCAATCATACTGGTCAAGCGATTGGCCACAAGATAATTTTCTTTTCAATTTTCGCTTTAACGAAGAAACTCTCTGCTCATGGTTTTGATCAACACCAATAAATGGAGAAGCAATTTCAACATCCATAGCTGCCGATTCCTGAACCTAAATTAAATTTATTTTTAAAAATCTGATTATTGTTGGCTAGGAATTGAAATAAAACAAAGAACTAAAGGAGGAATCATGCGAGTTTCCTGGCAGGCCAGTAGCTAGAGGGCCGAAGGCGAGCGTAGAAAAATTTTCCCACCTTGCCTCTCCCCCGAAAAAAATCCTGGCTACGGGCCTGTTTCCTGGGATATTCCCGAAATTTTATAAAACCCACTAGCTAGCTAATTTTTAAAGTTACACAAGACCTTACCATCTTTGCCGATTCCTTGGTAGATTCCGTCAGAGTTTGCTTAGTAACGGCGAGGATATCTAAAAACAATATTTAAATTGAAATAAAAACATAACTGCTTTTCCTACCTTTCTCTCTTTTCTGGACCTTTAATGATGAAACACGCGATGAACGTCTAAGCGGGGAGGTCTCCTGAATATTTGTTGTTGATTCGTTGGTAGAACAATCTGGAAGCTGCTTTTCCTCCTATAATTATCCAGAACGGTCAAAATCTAATAAAACACTCATTTACCTCAAATACCGATGAGATCTGGTCACTCTGGGATTTTATTGCACTCTTATCAGCAGGGACGCTGATTGTGGTCGTTTCCTGATCCGTTGTAACAAATATTTTTGTTTTATTCTGTAAAGTTGTCGCTACTCAATTTAGCTTTTGAAGAACCAAAAGGTTTGTAAGAATATAGAAAACGAGGTCTATTATGAATTGAGCTCAATAATGGCTCTCAAAATTTCTTAAGAAAACAAAGATTACTACATATTACAGGGGTAGCCCAAATAGGCGCGCGGCCATAACGGCGCAAAGCCATAACTTACTTCAAGATACCCGAATCTTAACAAATTTAGTATTAAACGATTCCTCTCATCGAGCTAAAGACATTCATACCAAAATTGATAAGGGCCAGGAATTTTCCAGTAAGTTATGGCTTTGCGCCGTTATGGCCGCGCGCCTATTTGTCCCCTATTACAGAAGCAAAGATTGCTATAATCTATTATTTTGAAATTTCAAAATTTTTGGATTGGACCTGAAAAGCGCATGCTTGCAAGCACTATTTCTATGACAACTAGCAAAAAAACAGCAACTTACTGTCAATTTTAATTTAATAGAGAAGTGGAACATTTAAAATTTACAAAACAAAAAAGGAAGAAATGTTCTATTTTTGTCCGTTTTAGTCTATAAGACCAAGAATCAGTACAAAAAGTTATCAGAAAATTTTTTATCAATGTAACAGCCCGTCAATTTTGACGTTAAGGATTATGCGGATATACTTTGAATTTGATGACAATGGTTTGAAAATGGGTTGCTGGTCATAGTAGATGATGCACACACGCATAGCATTTAAAAAAAGTGGTGGAAGGATATGGTGAAGATAGAAGAGCTGGCAAGGGGAAAATTGAAAAATTATTCGGAATTTGGATTGGAGAATTGGGGATAAGAAGTAAAAAAAGAACGCAAGCTGAAAGAGTAGGACTACAATGGCGACAACTAATGCGGGTGTGTAAGAGCAAATATAGTACATAAAGTGAGGACCGAAATAAAAAAATTATTGATTATCAAATTGCGAAGTCTCCTAATTGTATAGAGTCCAAAGCATCCAACAAACATAATATGAATATGTAAGGAGTCGGCAAAGAAAAACAAGCATTAATGTTTTGCTGCCGTTACTTAGATTTTTAAAAAAGGTATAGTATGTATTGCCGGAAAATGACAAAATAAATAAATTTTGTTTGTGTGCTGAAAAAAAATGGCCAGTGTAAGCACAAGGAAGCATCTCATTTTAAACTTAACTCCTCGAGGGAATCAGCCCTTTAAGCGAAATTTGTAGTCGAAATCTTCAGCAACTTGAACTTGTTGAAAACGTGGAACTCAGCTGTCAGCAATTTAAACTCGAAGAACGAGGAGACTGTTGATCAATGGGGGTCCGTCTCGAGTGCACCTGCAATACCTAAATGGCATATTTTTATGAAGTTACAAAGTGCTTATTTTTCATTAAAAAGTGTAAAAAAGCGCATAGTTGGCTTTTTGCTATTCACCATCATCATCCATTTTCCCCTTCCACCCATAATTCACATTCCCATTTGTCCTTTGCTGCAGGGACTGCGTTTGTATGTGCTGTTTGTTATTGAGAAAAGTCCGACACCCCTCCAACCACCTCTTCTACATTCGCCTTTTCCTCCTTATCCTCCAACCCCTCAAAACCAACCGCTCTCCTTCCAGCCAAAAAGTGAATAATCAATATTGATTTTCGTCAAGCCATCAAGCAGCAATGGCCGACATTATCAAGACCACCGGTCCCTAAATCACAAGGAAGGCATGTGGTGACAAAGTTTTATGAAAAAATTTAATAAAGTGATTAAACATATTAAATCATGATTGTCGTCTGCCACGATTGAGAAATCGTAAACAGGCGATGCTTTATCTCCTTAAATTATGAGTTGGCTAATTCTGCGGGTAGGGAACGACTCAGTCCCGTCTTTTCAGTCCTGGACCTATTTTTAGAGAGAATTTTTAGCTTCGGGTCCCGAAGTATCAGATCCCGAGGTCGGAGCAATATGTGTTACAAAATATTCCCAGAAAGGGCTAAAGGTAGATACGAAATTGAAAATAGAGAAAAAAGCAAAACTCAAAAGCGGACGAAAAAACAGTAAAGAGAAAATAAGGAAATTGACCGTTGTAAAAACTCCAACTTATTGGAGTAGGGCAAACAAGTGAAAAAATAAATTTAGTCTTAATACATACTAAAATATTTTTTGCTACTTACCATTCACTCACATTATCGAATTACCACACTATAACAAACACATGGACTCAATATAAATGGCAAGACTTTTAAAAAAAACTATGCGCGTATGAAGATGAGATGATGGAAATGAAAGGGGAAGTGCCAAAATTAGAGCAGACTGAAAACTGTTTAAGAAAAAATAAAATGGGGGGAAGTAATGCTCCTATTAAAAAAAAATTGTTTAAAGAAATATTTTAAATGTTTACTTGGGGCCAGTCCTGAAGACACACCCGAATACCTCACCCTGAAGCCTCCACAAAGACCTATTGACTTTGAGGACCTACAAATCTTGAAAGGGAATATCGAGGGATTAAAGGAGGGTAAGTACCCAGCTCTATGGAAATAGATTCCCAGTTCTGTATGGAAAAAGTACCCAGCCTATGGTAATGTGGTTACTCATCAGAGTACCTGGGTGAGTACTCACCAGAGAACATCAACTCTAGGTGAGCATATCCCCTTCCATCACACCAAATCCATCGACATCCCCTTAATTCCCCCAAATCCCTCATATTAAACTCCCTTTGATATTCCCTTGCAAAAGTTGTAGGACTTCAGGGTCAATAGGTCTAAATGGGTAGGTCTTCAGGGTTAAGACCTCATTTAGGGCGAGGTCTTCAGGGGTGAAGACATGGTCTAGGTGGTCTTCAGGGGTGGAATCGTTTACTTATGAAATAAGGTAATTTAATAACGTTACATATATTGCGCGTGGATTGTCAATTTCCAACCAGTCGTTTGCTAGTTTTTTTTTATTGAAAAAATATAGTTTGGATAAAAATTTTTCTCTAGCAAATAAAATTAAAGTTTTAGCGTGGCCGTTTTGGATGCAGTGCAATACTTTAATTATTGTTGGTCTTTTGGTTGAAAAAGATTGAAAAGAAAAAAAATGAAAAAGTAGTGGATTGAATGAAAAAAGGGGGAGAACAGGGGAGAAGCGAGACAACAACATCGTCCGACAATGGTTGAGAATGTAAACCATGAAGGCGAGATGTTACAGCTAAAAAACTCCAAAAGATCACTAAAAAATATTAAAGTTAAATATAACTTTGGGTTAAAATTACACAAAAATAATGCCTTTGCTGAGTGTGAGAGACTATTTAAAATGGAGTTTGAGGGGCTATCTTAATTAAATAGAGTTGAGGAAGTGGGAAATTTTTTGACAACATCTAAGATATGCTGAATAAATAAATTTCGAGTTTAAAAAGTATGATAGGTAAGGTGAAATTTTAGGGGGAAATTATAAGAAAATTTCCGTATCAGGGCAAATCATCGACCGAACAAAATACCGTCCACCCATTAGAGTATAAAATACCGACCATTTCGCTTGGAGCAAAAATTTTTAAAATAAAATTTTTAGGCATACAAGTTATGGAACTAATCAAAGCCAACAGCCTTAAGGTCCAAGGATATTAAGATAACATAATATCGACATAAATCGGATTTATTATCTGTGAAAGCGGACGGTATTTTTTACTCAAACGTCCGGACGGAATTTTGGTCAGACGGTGTTTTGTCCCTCAAACGGAATTTTATAAGACGCAAATTTTTGACGAAAAATGAAAATTTTTAAAAACGATTTAATTTTTGGTATTAGTAGAACAATTCAACAGTAGAAAATTCAATTAGAATGGGAATAAAAAGTTCAGATCCCGGATTCGAAAAATTCTGTATTTCAAATTTCCGCGAAAAAAAATTAAAAATTAATTTCAAAATGCCATAATAATTTCAAATTTAAAAAGCACAAAATGCCTAATTTCAAAACGCCAATTTTTGCAAATATGGGAACGGCCCAAAACGGCGCGCGGCCATAACGGCGCAAAGCCATAACTTGCTGAAAAATTTCTGGCCCTTGTCAATTTTGGTATCAATCTCTTTAGCTCGATGAGAGGAATCGCTTAATACTAAATTTGGAAAGATTGGGATAACTTGAAGCAAGTTATGGCTTTGCGCCTTTATGGCCGCGCGCCGTTTTGGGCGCGTTCCTTTTAAACAGAGCCTGGGGGCCTGAAATGTTTTAACTGCTTTAAAATAGTAACTTCTTAATTTTAAAATTTTATTCTAGATGCACACAGATATAATGCTCACAGAAATTCACTTGTCGCTAGTTCAATTTGCCTTTTTATTTTTAATAATTACAACAGCAACATTAAATACTGGAATTTCAACAACTTTGTCTTCTCATCTCCAAACAATTAGCACATTGAGGGAAGTTGTCGCTAGCACAAAACCCAATGTTATTTTAGCTCAAACAAACAACAAAAATAAACAAAACAACCTTAATGGACGTAAACGTGGATTAAAAAATTTTTGTAATAAAAATTGATTTTTTATTTAGAGACACAAAAGCATTCAAATATTACTGGCAAGTCGAGTGAGAGTTCTTCAGACTCTTCTTTGGAAAATTTAAATGAGATGGAAGAGGATGATTTTAATGAAAGGTTTTTTTTTATTTTTTGTCGGGATCACCCCAGAAGGTCGAAACCCAGTAGGTCAACACACTAGAGGTCAACTGGCCCAGAGTCTACCAAATTTTTGGAGTTGACCTTCTGGGTCAGTTGACCTCTAGTGTGTTGACCTGTGGACCCTTTTTGTCAATTTGCGGGGCAGTTCAGCTCATTTCCGGCTCATTCCGGTCCCAACCCAATAACTCATGAAAGGATGGGCACTTTTTTATGTTATTGGTACCATTGGGCGAAAGATATCAAAAATTCAAAATTTTCGACTGATGTATAAAAATTATGATTTAAAAACAAACTTTCAAAAAATGTTTTTTGGTATTTTATCGATCATAACTTTTTTACTAATCAGTCGAGGGTTTTGATTTTTTGATATATTGTAGCGTATTTAATTCTCGATCCAGTGGTACCAACAACAGTAAAATTACCTACCCCTTCACAAGTTATAGGTGCCGGGAATGAATTGGAGATGTACCGCTGAATTTGGGAAGAATTTTTTGGAGAGTTATTTCCGTCGTTCTGATTCGGCCCCAGTCTTCCTATTCTCGATTGAGAGCATCAAACCGACCCTCTTTTTTTGCTTTATTTTAAAATTAGAAAAACAGGAATGAGGATTTGCTCAATACAATGCTTTCTCCTGTCAAGCTCATCGATTCTGAGCAGCAGAGGCCTGATGATATTGTCTCTATAATTAATTCTGTATTTAACAATCGAAAAACTTTCTCATGTCCAAAGATTAAAGCAGGTTACTTATACGAATTTTCTCGAATTTTAGAATTTTTACAGATTTAGTAACGGGTACATCAACTTCAAATCTTTCCCCAGAGGATATTGGTATAATTTCAGCTATGGGGGACTCCTTAGCAACTGGAATTGGCCTATGGCCGAGGTTTTAAGGGTACTAATGTTGTTTCCCTCCCCTAGTCAGATTTTTTCTTTGACAAAATTTTAACAAAATTGCCCTGTGGAATCATTTCATTCAGTCACCCTTCCTCATATCCAGGAAAGAGATGACTGACCATTTTGTACATCAAGAAAAACTGACTAGTGGAGGGGGATGACATTAGTACTGTTTTTAAACGTAAATAAAAATCTTATAATATCCTCCATTTTCAGAGCTGATATTGAATTTCGTGGTGCCGCTTTCCCCATTGGAGGTGACGCTACTATTGATGGATTGGTCACTGTTCCAAATATCCTCCGTGAGTTTGTCCCTTCGAATCACTTGCTTGGTGTCTCACATGGAATGGGCCTTCGTGATCAATTACCCGAAAACCAATTAAATGTTGCTATGGCAGAAGCTGGAAGTAAATTTATGCCTGCGCAAGCTACAGAACTAGTAAGGAGGATAAACCGATTAAAAGATGTCGATACTCGGAATACCTGGACTTTGGTGATAATTACAATTGGAACGGAAGAGGTTTTTTAAATTTAAAAGGGAGGTTGCGAGGTATCCGGCCTAAAAACGGTCGAGACCGGACTCATTCGATAGAGAATATGCCCTTTCTAGCAAGGAACTTTGGGATTTTGGAGGGCCATATCTTGGCCAGATCGAAAAACGGGCAAAAACGGCACAAAATCCTTGCTAGAAAGGGCACATTCTCTATCGAATGAGCCCGGTCTCGACCGTTTTTAGGTCGGACGCCTTGCAACCTTTCCTTGTTAGAAATGTTTAGCAAGCTTTAAATTTTTCAAGATTTGTAATAACTGTACCGGACCTGATACTGGAGCGCTTATCAAAGCAATGGATATTCTCAACCGTGGAATTCACAAGGCTTTTATTGTTCTCGTGGGACCAATACATATTAGCTCTTCATTTCAACAACAGGAGAATCTAATGAAAACTCGATGTCCTTGTTCTCGACAACAACCTGATGGATTTATGCAATCATTAAGTACTAAATGGGCTGATTCTTTTGCTACAGTTCAATCTCATGTTCAAAACGTTAAAAGGAAAACATTTAGTGCATTGACACTTCCATTTCTGACGCTACATTCTCGATATCCTTATTCACTATTTATACCAAATAAGGTTAATTTTACTTGAAACATAGGGTCTTAGGTTTCAAACCGAATATTTTCGGTTCGATCGAATATTTTCGGTTCGATTTGACGGTTTCGGTTAACCGAAGAATCTGTTGAACCCGACAGATATGCTTTAGTCCTGGCCGGTTCGAAAGCCCTTCGAAATGTCTAACATTCTATTCGTCTACCCTCTTTGGTTTTTCGATTTTTGGGAGTCTATATCTCGGTCCACAGTTATTTGCTTTGGTGGAGGGTAGTATTTTCGATTCAGCTCGCCGAGACGAATCGAATTTCGAAGGGCTTTTGAACCGGCCACCTGCACAATTAAAACATTAAAAAAATTTTCTGTCAATTTTTAGCCACTCTTAAATCGTAGAGGACACAATTACGCTGCAAAATGGCTTTGGAATCGTCTCATCAGTGGACCAAATTATAACTTTTCGAAGGCCGTGCTCTCACAGGATGCTTATTTCTGTCCATCACTAGTTAACTTTTAAATAATTGACAAAAAGGTTTTTTTACTTTAGGGATGCCCATACTTTCGGACACCAGATAATTTCAATAATTGTGAAATCCTGACACATTCAAGTGCTGAACAACTTCGAGTTTCAAAAGAGAAAGAACTAGAACAGGATCTTGGAGTCTCTAAATTTGGTTCTAAGAACAGTGAAGTTTATCTTACAACATTGGCGATAATGGGAATTGCATTTCTTTCTGTGATAACCTTTGGAACGATCTTCTATAGGCGCAGCAAAAAGGTTAAAAAATTTATTATTGTGCTGGAGTTAAGGTTTACAGGTTGGGGAGACATCGCTCCAGTTGTGAGGCGGAAACGTCCTCTCTCCCCCGCAATAGGTGCCGCCGGCATCCGCCTGGTTCATCTCCATATCCTCCACCAAACCCACCAAACCAGGGCCTGAAGAGTATGAAATTAAGACAGGGAACTTCTCATACATATTGGGTCCCGTGAGCTTAATCCTCTCCCCAACCCGTAAACCCTAACTCTGGAATTATTTTTTAGGGAACCCGAGGTCGCTTTGATGTTGTACATGGAACTAGAAGACTGTTCATCCCCGAATATAATTACAAAACAAGCAATGCTAGTAGACGCCAACCAGTAGATGATGATAAAATCGCTTTAAAGAGCAGCACTAATTGTGAGAATGGCAGCAGTGGGGGGAATTAGTAAGAAGTCTGGAACAGTTTTTAAACTTTAACATTCCAAGAAAAAATCAACGATATTTGAAATATCATTGATTTCGTAAATATTTCAGTATTTGACTCGCTCATATATTAATCTTGGTAATATTGAAGATTACAGACCCCATTTTTTACGTAATATGTACATAATGGACAGACAAGAGTTATGTTACGCAAAATACCAAACCATAGATTCTAAAAAGCGAGCGGGTACTTTTCTGCATAGAGTAAGGCTCATGGTGTGCAGCAAAATTGAGGAGGAAAAAGGGGTCTAACCTTCAACATTACCTTAATCTTTCCATTGCATTTCACTTTGGTATATTTAAAAGTATTTTTGACACGCATTTACATTGTTCCTCAATATGAGGAGATTTTTTTATATTTTCAAATAAAAATTCAAAATTTTTATTCTTCCTCGTCTTCATCTCCAAATGAAAGTAAACGTTTATGTACCGGTTCCCTAGAAGATTGTTCTTTCATCGACTTCTTTTTGTCAATTTCTTCTTTACTTTCACTAGAATCCAATGAGCGTTTTTCTGGTTTCCGAAATGTAATTTTTCCTTGGAGAATTTTCTGTTCTAAAATGAAAAAAATTTAAATTTTGGACTAACTTTGGGAATTTGGGTTGCCGACCACTAACGTTTGCACCAAAATTCAAGGCTGACAGGGGGCTTAAACCCTTGAAAATGTCAGCGGTACAAACCAGAGCTGGGCGAAAATTTCGTTTTGTGGATGAAAAATAATATGGGACAAAGCTCTGGTACAAAAGTCAAAAAATAAGAAAATTCTTACTATCTTCTTCCTCCCGCTTTTTATCAATTTCTTTTTGAAGCTGCTCGTTAGTAAGGTCCTTTCCTGGTTCTAGCACAACAATTTGTGGTCTTCGCTCAGCGGGAACATTCCGAATATCATCTTCATCATCCCCTGAATGATCTGATTTCTCTTCATCCTCTTTGGTAAACTATAAATATTTTGAGAATAGTAATCCTAATTAATTCGAAGCAGAGGGCGGAATGGGTAGAACTAATCAGGGGAATGGGTAAAGATCGGCAATTAAAAAAACCTGACTTTGATTTTTGGTCGAGGACCTCGCCCAGATTCACCCCAAGCCAAGGAGGAATCAAGGAAAGCTAAAAAATAACCTGGCTCTGAATCGGAAAATCAAGGTTTGGATCGACTATCTCTATCAACAGCCCAAATTAAAAACTGGAATTATTTTAAAGAAACCTTGTCATCAACAGTGTATTCTTTATATCCTAGTTTTTGCTTCATTTGTGCCAGAAATGGAGGGTCCTCTCCTTGTTGGTAAAAAATTCCTTGACGATCCTTGTACGATGGCCTTTGTTTTCTACCTCCACCAGTTTTCTTCCCATCACCCATTTCAATTAAAAAATGAAAGAAATCTAGAAAATTTTAAAAGAAATATACGAATAATTCAGATACTACTCTTGCATAGAAAAATAGCCAAAATGGTCAATTAAAAAGTCTAAAAACCACAAAATCAATTTATCGCATTTATTTATTCCTACAAAAACAATACATATTTATCAATTATCGTTTCATTCGTCCACGACAAGACATTACCAAAGCAAATACCGTAACAAGACCAAGAAATGTAGTGTCGTTAATGTCTCTCGGAAACACTTTAGCCAAAAACACGTCAATTTTAGCCGGTTTGTATGGCTGAAAAAAAATAATTTTGCTAAGGAATAGTCGGTAATACTTTGGCTGATACCACTCTCATTTTTTATTTTCCATTTTTTTCTAACTTACTCTTTATGGGAAATTGTAAATCATTCGAAAGAGCTCTTCGAGCTGAGTCGAATGACACTAAAATCAACGAAATCTGGCTTAAATAAAGTTATGGCCATTTGTTTAAATAGGGTTGGCCCCGAACACCCGGGTGTGTGTGTGTGTCGGGTAAACGTGTATCGGGGTACGGGGTTTTCGAATTGTTTCGAGGCGCGGAACGGGTCGGGGAAAATCTGAAAAATCGTTCGGGGAACGAGGTCGAGGCGCAACTCTAGTTTAAAATCCCTGAAACAGCACAGCTATTCCAGCTAGGTTTCGGCTCCCTAATTTCGGTCAGAATCCCAAATTAAGTTACCGATCCTTGTATCATTAGACACAGCTTGAAGAGGTCCTTCGAATTAATTATAGAGTTGGAAAAAAAGCTCAAAATGGTCAGGAAGACAGAATAATAGGGGAGAAGATCAGCAAAAGTATTATCAGCCATTAAAATTAAAAACCTTAAATCCATTCCAGGTAAGCACTTCATTGTTCGCTTCCTCTTTTACCATTGTAGAATCCACTATTAGCTAACAGAAGAGAATTTAAATGTAGACTGAGTGAGAATAGGCAAAATATTTAGACGTCACTAAAATTAAATTTTGATTATTTTTAAAGTAATTTTACTGCGTGTCAGCCCGTAGCCAGGGGAGTAGGGGGGAGGAAACTGGAAAAAAATCCCCCGAAAAATCGTGGCTACAGGCCTGGTGTCAAACGAGAAAGGAAATTATCATTTTCGTGAATTAAAGAGTTTCTATAGAAAGATGGCTATGAATTAGGTGCACTGAAAGGGTATGATCCTCTTTTGTTGCGGGACACTTTGTAGCGACCATTTTTACGTGTGCCCTTTTGTCGCGACAAAGTGACATTCGACAAAATGTCAATGTGAAAAGGGTAAGTAGTGAGATATGTTACAAAATGGTCAATTAGGGGATTTGGTAATCTTCTGCTTCATCGATCCTAGGAAAAAATGAGGAAGAAGTGCTCGCTCGCATTTTTGAGTCATGTCACAGGTAATCGAGTGTGCTGAGTCTGAATATGACTCGGATTTTGTTTATTTCGAACTCCGGACCCAAATCCGACCCGAATTTGGGGTAAAACTTTGTCGCTTGGCATTTTGTCGCGTGTTTATTTGCGACAAAATGTCCGTGCCCTTTTGAGTAAAAACAATTCGGTCGCGACATTTTGGCCCGCGACAATTCGGGCGTGTCCCACTAGTGAGATATTTTACAAAATGGTCAATGTGGGATTTTTAAAATTTTATGTAGCTTTTATTTAAAAATTTGAAATTTTTTCTTAATTTTATTAATGGCTACAAAAGTTTTAATGTCAGGAATACAACCAACTGGAATAATGCACATTGGAAATTATTTGGTTTATTTATTCTTTATTATCATTACCCAAAATTTTTCAGGGTTTCCTCAGACATTTTGTCAAATTGCAGGAAGTACTCGTTATCTAAATTATTTTTTGTTTATGTTTTGTTTAGAGTGAAGATTACAATCGCCGGATATTGAAAATCGCTGACTTGCATGCTATTTCTACGGGTTTTGTGCCATCAGGAAAGGTTTTATTTTTCTGTAGATTTTACGGTAATATTGGGGTCTGATCCACCCTTACCAAGTTTTTCCCTTTAGATTTATACAAGGGCGAATCCGAGAGGCTGATGTCCAAAATTCTCAAAATTTTCGCCTGCGGCTCTGAAAAATGTATCTACAAAAAAATTTGTGTTCGGAGCGCCAAGATTTTGTCGCACACACAATGTTAGCCCTCTTTGAAATCGATCCTCTGGTTACGCTCTTGGATGTATATATGGGTCAGATTCAATTACGATTTTCAAGTTCACTCTATTTCCCTGTGACATATTCAAGGATAGACAGGAAAAGAAAATCTGACCATTATGTACATCTAAAGAGAAAAATTTTTCTCAAACATTTTGTCAAACTGTAGGAAGTCTTATCAAAAAGGGGTCTATAAACTTAAATATTACCGATTTTTCAAATTATTTTTTATTCATTCAAATTTTAAGCTTAGAGAGCATATTTGTCAAACATTGGCTATTCTTCTCTCTACTGGTGTTGATCCTTTTATAACGATAATTGTTCAACAAAGCAGAGTGCCTGAACTTACTGAATTGATGTGGATATTGGGAACTGCAACTACTTTGGTTTTTTAATATTTTTTGATAAAGGTGGCTTTTACGGGTTCTGAGAAAATATGATGAAGAATGGCTCTTTTAAAATTTTTGAGGTCTGTCAGTAGATAACCAACCGACTGTGCACTAATAGTCATCGAGCTGGGTCTGGACCAAGGCCTGGTCTTTTCCTGTACCCATGTCCAGGCCCAGGCATTTTTTTACCTTCTTGGGTTTTTCCTTGGCCTGGGTTTTTCCTGGACTACAGGCCCTGGGTTTTCCTGAACTACAGGCCCAGGATCTGGCCCAGATTTTTCAAATATCTCGAGCACTACTGACTAACAATAAATCCGAATACGAGTTCGAACTTGATTACATATCTACTGCCAACCCTCAAAAATTTTGAAAGATCCCTTCTTCCCCATTTTTTTTTCGGGACCAGTAAAAGCCACCTTTACTCATTTTTCCACTTACATTAACTTTAATTTTTTAGCCTTCACTTACTGGCCTCAGTCAATTTAAAGACAAATCAAAAAGGTTATTTTTTACTTACTTTTACTTTTTAACATTTTATTTAGTTTGAAGGCCGTCCCAGTCGGGCTAGCTACATATCCTCTTTTGCAAGCAGCCGATGTGCTAGGTTACCATTCTTCTCATGTTCTTGTTGGGAGTGATCAAACACAGCATTTAGAACTGCTTAAAGAGATAACGCGGTCTTTCAACAGTAAAACGGGCACAGAATATTTCTCAATTCCAGAACGGGTTAAATTTTAGGGAAAACTTGCTTTGAAGCCCAGACTCCGATATGGGCGATATTGTATATAAATGAATTTTTTGCCTAAAAATTGGCTTGGTTCCCATTAAGGTCTTTCAATTTCGGTGTCTGTGACTAGGCCTATAGTTGAGACTGCGGGCTAATTTTAGTGTCATTTGACTCAGTTCTGAGAGCTCTTTTGAATGACGTATTTATCGAACATGCCGAGTTTGAGCCCTCAAAGCAAGTTTTACCAAGGCTTAAATAATTAACTAAAAATTTTGTTTATCAGGTACATACTTCTTGTCCAAAAATCAAAAGTTTGTGTGATCCAATGATTAAAATGAGCAAATCTGATCCTAAAATTAAATCATTTATCAGCCTTGTGGATTCCAATGAAGTGGTTATCGAGAAAATAAAATCAGCGCTGAGTGACTTCAATCCAGAAATTACTTTTGATCCTGAAAAGAGGCCTGCTATAAGCAATTTGGTTTAATTTTTTTTACTTTAGGCATTGGACTTACAAGGAACTTCCCGAACTGTGAGGCAAATTTTTGTCTTTTTTTGATACTAATCAGGGATGGGCCGGGGTGGGAAAAAAAGGGTGGTTTTTTCCCCCGGGGTGGGAAAAAAAAGTTTTAAAATTTTCTTCGCATCTGGTTTACCTTGCGTTCCTTTTCTCCCCCATTTTCGTGAACTTTGAATTTTTCGTGAACTTTTCGTGAACTTTGAAATCACAACTTTTTAACCTGCCAAAAAACCGAAAATTTTCCATAGTAAATCGATCATGCTTTATCGATTGGTACCAAAAAATGTCAAAATTTTGACTCACAGTTCGGGGTGTTCCCGTGTTTTCTACAAATTACATCCTCCAATTTATTTTTAAGATAACGCTGTATGGAGAATTCGCAGGGATTAGTACAGATCAGGTTGTCGAAGACTGTAGTGGATTGAATACACTCTCGTTTAAACTTCGTCTAGCCTCCATCATTAAGTATGATTTTATTTAAAAATAAAACGGAAAAAAATATTTATTTTAGCGAGCATCTAGAACCAATACGTGGAACATACCACCAATTGTTAAGTGATGAAAGTACTCTTTGGGAAGTTTTAGAGAATGGAGGAAAACGAGCTAGACAGATTGTTACCAAAACATTGGAAGATGTTAAAACTATTGTTGGATTTAGGTGATAATTTTTAAAAATTTGGCAATAGTGTCGTTTACGGATCCCCCTTTTTTCCTTCACAAGTTTTTTCCTATATTTATATGTACAGAATATGAAAAACCTGGGCTGTTCCTGGGTTCTGGGACTGATTTATTGACCTGGGCCGGATCCTGGGCCTCTAGTTCAGGAAAAACCCAGGCCCTGGAAAAACCCAGGAAGGTAAAAAAATGCCTGGACTCTGGTTACAGGAAAAACCCTGGCATTGGTCCAGACCCAGGCCGCTCTCTAATAGAAAGGCAATTAGGCTGGAAAAAAGGAAAAAGTGACCATTCCGTAGATATCAGGGATCTAGCCGACCCAATTCCCTAAATCCTATACAATATGTAGAATCCTATACAATACCTATACAATATGTATAGGAAAAGACTTGCGGAGGAAAAAGTAAGTCCGTAAATGACACTACATATTACCAAAATTTTTCAATTTAAAATTTTGTTTTTAAATTTTATTTGATAAAAATATAAAAAACGATCCATTAAGCTTTTTTTAAATTATTTTCTGGGTTGCCCTTAACACGGCTTTCCCCGTTACTTTTTTTTATTAATTTTTTTCTTTTTATATTTTTTTACAGACACTAACTTGTATAAAAATGTGTAAAGTACATCAGATAACGGTTGATCAATTTTTTGATGTGATGCATTGGCTGAAAAAATTAAAATAAGCAGTTAAAGATCGGAAATGTGAAACGCAAGGTTTGGTATGATTTTTTGTTTAAATATCAGTTATAAGGGGTAGGGAGACATATCGGGACGGACATTTCGGGATTGCGGTGACAAAAAATAACGTATGTTGGTTCTAACAATAAATAGTGTTGTTCCCCAACTGGGTGGGGCAAGGGGATGGTGTCCGGAAAATTGGGCTCTGGAAAATTGGGCTCCAAGATTTTTCGGAAAATTGGGCTCCAACCTTTCGGAAAATTGGGCTCCAGCGGAAATTTGGGCTCTATGAGAAAAAAACGGAAAATTGGGCTCCAATTTTTTAGGCGCGGGGAATTGTGGGCGTCGAAGTTAATTTTTGGATTTATTCGAAAAATATCACAAAATTCTCTGTATTAACTATTTTTGTGCTGATAATTAGTGGGTAGGTCGTTATTTCAAAGCTGGAAATCAGTAAAAGGAATAAGTTTATGTTACTGTTGTAGAACCCAGCGACCGTTGACTCCCGCGAGGCGCGTGCCGCAAAATCCCGCGCGAAGCGCGGGATTTTGCACAAGCGCCTCGCCGACACCCATAGGTTTACGTTGTTAGATTTTGTGTCATTTTTCGGAAAAATCCAAAAATTAACTTCGACGCCCACAATTCCCCGCGCCTAAAAAATTGGAGCCCAATTTTCCGTTTTTTTCTCATAGAGCCCAAATTTCCGCTGGAGCCCAATTTTCCGAAAGGTTGGAGCCCAATTTTCCGAAAAATCTTGGAGCCCAATTTTCCAGAGCCCAATTTTCCGGCACTCAAGGGGATAGCTTTTCGGTGGGGCAGAGCCATGGGGAGTGTGGGGGATTTTCAAGAAAAGACTAAAATTTCCCGACTTTCGTGGACGGGGAACCCTAGTTCTAAAACATAAAAGGGTGTGGGGCAAAATTATGTCTTCCAAAATTTGGTTTAGCCAAAATCCTCGGACAAAACTCGATCTTACCAGAATAGACACTTCTTCAATAAGCTACCCAGTGGCCATAGGTCATGAGATCGGTAGAATAGTTGTTCGTACATTGAAATATCCCGAAATGTCCGTTTCTATTTGTCAGGCTTCAATAAGGACACAGATTTTGACCCTGTTTCTTTTGATTATTTGTGAGTAGATCGTGTATCCAGACCCGTGCCTAACAAATTTTTGGATATCCGAAACCGAACCGAAAATGATCATCGATTTTTCGGTTCGGTTCCGAGCCGACAACCCTACTATTTAGGTTTATAGATTGGATATTCGGACCCGAGCCGAACATGTTTTTGGATATTCGGACCGAAAATGTTCATCGGTTCTTCGGTTCGGTTCCGAGCCGACAACCCTACTATTATTTGTGAGATCAAAGTCCTCTTATCCTTTCTAGTTTTCTTTTTCAATTTATCAAAAACTATAATATTTTTACGTTATATTTTGGTCTTTTCCATCTTTTGGAATCCATGGAATTTATCTCATCATATCCATTTCCTTTTCTTTTAATAATTTGATTCATTTTTTGTTCCCGAGTTATTTTTTGTCTATCTTCTAATCATTTCTGCATTCCTTTGCACTTTTTTTTCTTCCAAAAATATTTACCTATATATACTTTCTTCCCCCCAAATTTTTTTCTGTTTTGTTCGCACTTTAGCAAAAATTTTTGTTGTTTTTAGCACCACATCTCTTTCTTTTTTTGTCGCCTCTTTTCCATCTATTTTTATCCCGCGTCAGAAAAAACCGTCAGCTGTCAGACAAAAAAAAATTCTCCACGCCCTTACATTGGAGAGTTATTAATAGCGTCATGAAATTTTTGCTGGATATTTTTTTAAATTATTTTTGTTGGGATCTCATTGTTATTTTTTAAATTTTCTGTCCTTTTCTTTTTTTCAAATCTCTAAATGCGCAGAATTTTATTTTCCCCCAATTCTCCTCTATCAATAATTCTCTCAATTTACAGCCTCCTCACATGACGTTCCTTCCCTTTCTCCCTTTATTTACACAATGGCCAACTGCCAAGAATGGCCATTATTTATAGAAAGATATATAAAATAGAGGCATTAAAACAGCATTTATTAAGCAGCTGCCGTTTATTTTTATTCAAATTTTATAGAGCTGCTCATTTAAAATTGAAACCATAACAGGTCCAGTGGCTCTTAACGATCATTAATAAATTATTTTAATTTTTGCTGCTCAGTAAAGGTGGCAATCAGAGAAAGGATATAATGGGGGTTCTCTGTAGGAACAACGGAGGAGGGGCAGCCCCACGGAGGGGATACCAAAGGATAATGAGGGTTCTCTGTAGGAACAACGGAGGGGCTGTCTCCTGCTTCCGCAGATTCCGCAGATTTTTCTCTCTACTGTTTTCAGGGAATTTCGTTTTTTTGCCCTTAGGCGTTCCGCCTTCCGCTTCTGTTTTTTAGAGTGCGGGGAGGGCTACCTGTTAGGCTTTTTCACCGAACAGTTTGGCTTTTTCACCGAACAGTGCATTTAATGGACTTGTGTACTTAGGCTAAGATTAAACTAAAAAAAGGTGGTGTCGTTGGTCATACGCTTACTCACGCTGTTGCTGCGTTGTTGGCCATACATAAAAACACAACTTTTACTTCTTATTTTGCTACTCCTTTTTTTCAACTTGCGTATTTCTTCCGCTAAAGTTTAAATCCGCAAAGCTCTCAGTCACTTTTTGCTTTCCTTCTATTCTTTATTTTTCTCTTATTTTTCTGCCAGCTGCATTTCTTATGCAGCTCTTTTCCTTTTTCTCATTTGCCAAATTTCAAAAGAAAAATAGGGAGAGTTGACGCCAGTTGGCTAGCTTCCAATAAAGTCTTTCTTCTCTATGGCAGGAATCCAAAATTCTGTACAAACTAGAAAATTTTGAAAGATTTTCCTTTTTTGTTAAGAGCTATTCTAGACAGTCTATATTTCCTGTCTGAGAGGGTACAACCCAAAAGGACGCACGGCCATAATGGCGCAAGGCCATAACTTGCTTCAGGATTTCCTAATCTGACCAAATTTGGTATTAATCGATTCCTTTCATCGAGCTAAAGAGTTTGGTACCAAAATTGATAGGGGCCAGAAATTTTCCAGCTATTTATAGCTTTGCGCCGGTATGGCCGCTCGCCCTTTTGGGCGTGTCTTGTCTGAAGGATTTAGCTTTGAGTTTGAAGGATTGGTTTAAATGTTTGTACAGTGTCCTTGTCTTTTTTTGTATTTCTTCCTCTTTTGTAATAAAAATAAATAAAATTTTATTTCCTTTTTTCCCTTCCAATTTTTGAATTCCCTTTTCGTTTCTAATTATTGGTTCCTTTTTATTTTTTGGTTGCAATTAAGTTTTCCATCTTCACAAACTTGAATTATACTACAATTTTATTATTATAAATTTTTGCAGAAAGGCGACCAATAATCGTTTTTCTACAACACAAAATTATATAAAATTTTATTATTTTTTTCTGCCTATTTTACCTCCACACTTTCACCCCTCCCCCTACATTTCACCCCTCCGTCCCCTTCCCCTTTCATTTCCATAAAAAATTATTAATAAAATAATTTTTTATGGAAATTTTTTTTTCAATCTCTAATGTTTAAAAAAACATATGATCTATTTAATGATGAGCAAATTAAAAATTAATTATATTGTCTGCTGATTTCCTATGCCAATTTTATTGCATCAGTCTTATATTTTTTTAATATTTTTTATTTTTTTTTAAATTTTATTCTTGCGAGATTTCCTTATTTTCTTGGATAAAAAATCCTGAAAAATTAATTATTTTTATAATTTAAAAGCTTTTTTTAAATTTTTTTTCTGCCTATTTTTCACTAGTTTCTTTAAAATCACCAGTTTTCTTTACGTTTTTTATCATCTAAAAAAGTTAATCCGCTTTAAATGTGCAAAAATGTTATTTATTTTATAATCCTCTTATAGTGGCATCTTTTTTTTTTAATTTTTTCTATTTTTTTAATTTGGTACTTTTCCGTTATTCACCCGTTAATTTTTTGGCTGTACTTTAACTAGTGGGCGGTCCCAACGTCTTACAAAATATATATCCTTCGATTAGTCTCTTCGGTGTAAGCCCAAAGGTACCTCTTTGATCAGTAATGCCTTTGACCGAGATATAGGTCGAATGACACCAAAATTAAGCTCCGATCTCAAGGAGGAGAAGCTTAATTAAACCAAGCTAGGAGCTCATAATGGTCAGATGTGTACAGGGGACAGAGCTTAATTTAAGGGGTCAAAAATCCGATGTATTACAATTGACAGCTTATTCAAAAGGGCTCGTCATTATGAGTCGAATCACACCAAAATTAAGAGTTATTACCAAATGAATCCTTGCGGGGGGGGGGGGCGTATAACGGAAAAGTATCAACTTTTTATTTTGTCTCAAAATTTTCCCATCCTAATTTAAAATAATAAATTTTGTGTCATTAGATTTATTTTTCCTTTCCGCAACAAATCGATCTTTTAAAAAAAGTGCGATTAAACTCAAAATTAATGGGGGAAATGATTGCGAGAAAAGGCCAGAAAAACCCCCTTTTTTCTGAAAAAAAAACTTTTTTCTTCAACCTTCGATTCCCACCATCTTTTATAAAATTTACTTTTTTTTATTGCCACCACTGCTTAATCGACTAATTTCTCGTGACAGACTTGTGGGAAATTGACTGAAAATTTGGGAAAATAAAATATCATTTGGCCACCGCGTGGTGTAGGGGATTTCCTCTCTTAAATGATTTCTAGGCTAAAAATTAATATTTATTTTAATGTGTTATTAATAGGGCTTTTCTATTTTAGAAATAAATTAAAATGCCTGGCAATGGCCCTAAAGAAAGAATTTCTGTGCCGTCAGAGAAGGAAGCATTAACTCCTCCCCAAACAAATGGATTTGGAAAGAAAAATTCGAATGGGGGAATTTCACAAGAAAGACAACAAATTCGTTTGAGGCCAAAATTAGGTTATTTTTTGTGTGATATTTGGTGCATATTTTGGGCCATAACTTTTTTGATTATTAACCGATTTAAATAATTATTATATCATTTGAAAGCTCTAAAAGTGGGGATTATTTTACCTAACAGAGTTGATTTGATAAGATCATTCTGCAAAAAGTTACGGCCGAATAAGCGAGGTCAATCGTGATTTTCGATCTTTATTTGGCTTTAACTTTTTGTAGAATGTTGAGATCAGATAAGGTCATTATTTAAAAGATGTCGCATCTTGAGACCTTTCGAATGATATGAGAATTACTCGGATAGGAGGAAAATTAAGAAAGTTATGGCCCAAAGTATGGCCTAAATACTGAATCGGAGATCATCCTTATCCGTATTTGTTGAGGGTTTTTTTCAAGAATTTTTATTTTTAGGCCTTTTCAACGGCTGTGCGATCATAATTGGTGTAATTATCGGTTCTGGCATTTTTATCAGCCCAAAAGGCGTTTTAATCCATGCTGGCAGTCCACTCCTTTCAATAGCCTTATGGACAGGTTGTGGACTTTTCTCAATGCTTGGTGCACTTTGCTATGCGGAATTGGGGACTAGGATACCTAAAAGTGGAGGAGATTATGTTTATATTTCTGAGGTTTTTTTACAAAAATTTTTTTGGGTACAGCTCAAAACGGCGCGTGGCCATAACGGCGCAAAGCCCTAACTTGCTGGAAAATTTCTGGCCCTTATCAATTTTGGTACCAATCTCCTTAGCTCGATGAGTGGAATCGTTTGATACTAAATCTGGTAAAATTCGGAAATTTAGAAGCAAGTTATGGCTTTACGCCGCTATGGTCGCGCGCCGTTTTGGGCGTGTCCCGATTTTTTTAAATAAAATTTAAAAAAAATTTTTCTTTCCAAAAGGCATTTGGCCCTTTACCTGCTTTTCTCTTCCTTTGGATTGCACTTCTTATTGTCAATCCAACATCAAATGCTGTCATTGCCTTAACTTTTGCTCAATATGTTCTCAAACCTTTTTTCCCTGCCTGTCCAGTGCCTGAGACTCCAGTTAGAATAATTGCAGCTGCTATTATAGGTTTAAAAATTTTTTTCAAGGGCGTAGCCTGTGGATTGATTTCAGGGGTCTAATTAGGGGATGCCCAAAATTTTGGCGTCTACTTTGGCGTTTCCAACGGATTTTTTTGGCGTCAATCTTAGGAATTTTCGAGGCTTTTGTCACTTTTTTATCATTCTCCTCCCAATTTTTTCTATTTTCCCCCACTTTGGGGGAGAAAGAGGAGTGGGCTCCATCCCTCCTGGCTACGCCCTTGATTTTTTCAAAAAAAATTATTCAAAAAAATTTTTTTTAAGTCCTTCTAACCTTTGTCAATTGTGCCAATGTAAGGTGGTCTACTCGAACTCAGGATTGGTCAACTATTACAAAAATTGTTGCTTTAGCTTTAATAGTTGTTGCTGGTTTAGTAAACGTTATTCTAGGTAAAAATTGGGTTCTTATTGACTTTATGAGTCCAATCAAAAAATTATTGGATTTTCTTGGTGTTGCAAAGTAGGGGTATGGACCCAGTGGGCGTTGGTCCCGAACATGAAGAAAGTTTTTGGAACCATACCCCTACTTTGCATCACCAAGAAAAATCCAATTATTTTTGATTGGACTCATAAAGTCAAGTAGAACCAAAAATTGTCGTTATTTTAAGCAAATTAAAAAAAATTTTTTTCTTTAGGAAAATCAGAAACTCTTAACCAAGAAACTTTACTTGAAGATTCCAATTTTTCTCCAGTCCACTTGGCTTTAGCTTTTTATTCTGGGGTGTTTAGCTTTTCTGGATGGAATTATCTTAATTTTGTGACAGAAGAAATTCGAGAACCACACAAGTAAAATTAGAAAATTTTTTGTAAATTTTTTGAAAATTTTTGTAAATTTTTTGAAAATTTTTTTTTGAAAATTTCTAAAAAAAATTTTTGAAAATTTCTAAAAAAAATTTTTTGAAAAAAAAATTTTTTGAAAATTTTTACAAGTTTTCTAGAATTTTTTTAAAAATTTCTAAAAATTTTTTTCTTTTTTAGAAATTTGCCTCGAGCAATTTATATTTCTCTTCCAACTGTTACATTAATTGTAAGCCTTTGAAAAATTTAAAAATAATTTTTTTTTAATTTTCAGTATATTCTCGTTAATATGGCCTATTTCTCTGCTTTATCTCCACATGAAATTTTGGAGTCAGATGCGGTGGCTGTTACTTTTGCAGCTCGTGTATTAGGCCCTTTAGCTGTACTTGTTCCTTTCTTTGTTGCTTGTTCGTGTGTTGGAAGCCTTAATGGGGTTAATTTTTTTTATTTTTTTAAAACAAGGACGATATCAGGGGATTGTGAAAAAGACATTGCCTGTCTTTTGCGAGGATTTTCCCCATATTTTTTCTGACTTTTGCTCGATTCCCTTAGCATTTTGGTATAATTCGACCAAGCTCGAAGAGCTCTTTCGATGTTCTATAACAAATCATAAATGAAGCAACAAAGCTCATAATGGTCAGGGAAACGAGGAAAAAGGGGATGATTTCCAAACTATAGCCCAGGGCTGTCAGGGGTTGAGAAAAAAGTCGGGTCGGGTCTTCAGAATTTTCTTCGAATCGGGTTTCGGTCGAAAAAAGATGCTGTGGTCGGGCGGTTCAGTTAGGGGATTAAGGGGAGAATGTCGGACCCGGACTTGGAAATTTTTCGGATCAGTTTTCGGGTAACGCTTGATATCCCTGGTCTGTACTACAAATTCCAATCCTTAGAAATTGGTTGAATGCCACGAAGATTAGCTAAAGTAAAAGCCTAAAGGAGAGCTGGCTATGACTTCTTTACATGTGCCACTAAAAAAATTTTTTTTAAAGATAATCTTCACTTCCTCCCGAATGTTTTTTGCTGGTGCTCGTGATGGACTTTTACCAGAATTATTAGCAATGATTAATATAGACTGTTTAACACCAACACCTTCACTTATATTTTTGGGTGCTTCTTCAATTGCTATGCTTGCTTTTGCTGATGTTTGTGAGTTTTTTGAAAAATTTTTTTTTGGAAAAAAATTTTTTCAAAGATGTTCTAATAAATTATTTGGCATTTGCTGAGTCTTCTGTAATTACTTGTGCTGTTGCTGGATTAATTAGACTAAGACTTCAAGATGCTAGATCAAAGAAAAAGGAGTCGGAAAGTGATCAATTGGAAAGCAATGAAAATATTATTCAGGTTTAATATTTTTTAAAGGGGAAAAAATTTTTTTACTGAAATAATGGCTCTTGTCCAAATTACGCGTCCAATCGCACCAATACACGTCTAATGAAAAGTTTATGCGTCCAATTAATGACGTTACATACCCGGTTACTTTAGTAACATGAAGTCTGCACCACGTGCACGACACCATAGGTCCTAACACGCAGAACCGGGTACTTATCACCATAGATTGGCGCCTAAAAATTTTTTTGGACGTACAAACTATTGGACCTATAAAATTTTTATGGGACAATAAACTTTTCGTTGGACGTGTAAAGGTGTGATTGGACGCGTAATCTGGTCCCAAATAATTTTTTGATTATTTGGCCTCCAACAATAATTTTTTAATAAAAAAATAATCTCTAAAATAAAAATATTAAGGAATATATTATAATATCCCCCAATAATTTATTTTTTTTTAGTTCCCACTATTCGTCCCAGTAATCTTCTTTTTAATATGTTTGTATATTTTGTTTGTGCCTTTACTCATTCAACCAACCGAATTGATAGTGGCTATTGGAATTATAGCTTCAGGAATTCCTTTCTACTTTTTGTTCGTTAGATGGCATTGCAAACCTCAACTTTTTTATAGACCTTGGAGTTAGTTTTGATTTTTTATTTTGTGGGATTTTTAGGGATTTATTTTGGGTTTAATCCAGTTATTACGGGGCTTTTGCAGGGGATATTTTTAGTTTCCCAATTTAATAGAAAAAGCTTATTGTTAGTGTGTTTTTGTATCGACTTACACAGACATGCCTTTGGGCAATAACTGGTTCCGGGATGTTGGATCGGTCTCATCCTTCCCTCCAGGGTTGCGTCGTAATTACGAATTACGATTACGAATTACGAATTACGGTGTTTTTTCAGTTACGAATTACGAATTACGATTACGAAAATTTTTTTAAAATTACGAATTACGAATTACGGTTACGAAAATATCGGGAAAAATTACGAATTACGAAAATAAATTTGACATTAAATTTTAGAATGAAAAGGGGGAGAAATATTTATATTTTCTCTCACAGTTACTTTTGTTCAGTGGTGGTTGAGTGGTTTAGAAGTCAGGCTTCACTTCTTTGATATTTTGTGGGGTTTGGTTCGAATCCGTGTGTGGAAAATGAAATTTAAACAGTTCATTTTTTCGAAAATAAATGTTTTTAAACTTTGATTTTGATTTTAGGTTTATAAATTTATATTTTTATTATCTTAAAATTGAAAAATAACTTTAAAATTTTTAAGTTAGTCATGAATTTTTTAAAATTTTCGCCTGCGGCGCAGAAAATCTAAGAGGTTTGGCTGCATGACCATCTAAACTTCAAAAAGTTTTTTGCTTCTGGCTCTAACAAATGAATTTTTTCTCCCAAGGCTTTCCAAATTTCTCAAAATTTTTGCCTGCGGCGCAGAAAAATTACCTGAGATTAACAGGGATATCAAGAGATTAAAAAAAGTTGGGGATTGGAAAATTTCACGGGTCGTTTTATTTTTGTCAGGATTAAGTGAGAGTGATATCACATGATATCAAATAGAGATCGAGATTTTTGAAAAGCCTGGACCTGTTCCTGGACTCTGGAGTTGATTTCTTGACCTGGACTAGATCCTGGGCCTGTAGTCCAGGAAAAACCCAGGTCCAGGTAAAACCCAGGAAGGTCAAAAAATGCCTGGACCTGGACTCTGGGTACAGGAAAAACCCAGGCCTTGGTCCAGGTCCAGCTCGATCTCTAATATCAAACGTATCGGTCCGGTCTCTAATCAATCTTTAATCTGCGACGATGATTTCGCATGATTAATTGAAAATATATAATAGGATTAAGGGGATTAAGAGGGATGGATATCAGGGAATTAATTGGGATGTCAAATAATATTAGAGAAATAAGAGGACTTGGAGGGATTAATGGGAAAAACAGCAATTATTAAAAAATATTTGATTTTTTAAATTAATTTAAATATTTTTAAAAAATTACGAATTACGATTACGAATTACGAATTACGGCATTTTTTGAGTTACGAATTACGAATTACGATTACGAAATTTTTTTTGAAATTACGAATTACGAATTACGATTCCGAAAATTTTTTAAAAATTACGAATTACGAATTACGATTACGAAAAAAAATTTTCGATTACGACGCAACTCTGCTTCCCTCTAGGGATGGGGTTTTCGAGTCGGGCCGACGTTCGAGTCATTTTTTCGGGCCTCATTTTTATCGGGCCGGCTCGACCGAGTCTTTTTCGGGCCAAAATTTGATGCCCGACTCGACTTTCGGACCGGAACTTCGATTTAGTTTTTTGAGCTCTTTCGAAGGCACCAAAAACAAATAAAACCCCTATAAGTCATAATACCCCACACCCTTATAAATTTTTCTCTAAATTTTAGTTGAAATGACAAGATCAGCACAAAAATTATTGCTTTGTGTAACTGATGAGACAGCCTTATCAACATAATTTTAAAAATATTTTTATATTTTGGTATATATTTTGTATATTTTTTTTCTCATTTTGAAAGGTTCAACTCTAATAATGAGTCCACCTCCTTAAGTTCTATTACCCTGAAGACCTACACCTTTTGATCAACATCATTTTTTACTTTAAGTTTAATCGTGGGGATCTGGAGGGATTAAAGGGGATAATGAGGGATTTGGGCGGGATAAGGGGTATATCGGAAGATTTCGAGGGATATTGTGGATATCAGGAGATTTGGCGGGATTAAGAGGGATTAATGGAGATATCTATGGGATAGGGTGATGATATCAATGTCTTCAGGGTGTAGATCTTCCGGGTCACCCCTATAACATTGAATATCCCTCAATTTGACCTTTTATTAGAGTTGATCAATTTATATATAAATTCTGTAAATATGTAAATACAATCCTTGCCTAATTTTAATATTTGTGATTAATCCCTTTTACCATATTTCGCTTTTTTAAATCCGAAAATGTAAAATAGTCCATTAAATTGTATATTATTGCATTTATTTTGAAGATATAAATTTTTTAATTATTAAAATTTTAATTGTGTTGCTTCGAAAAATCACTTTTTGTTATTTCACTCTTAACATATTAGCACTGAACAGACCGTAAACATTTATACCTATTTTTCTTTAAATACTCTAATATTTCCTTTAGTTTCTCTAACTTTGTGGATGAAATGGGTTAGCCCAATTAGGCGCGCGGCCAAGATGGCGCAAAGCCATAACTTGCTTCAAGATAGCCGAATCTTGTCAAATTTAGTATTAAACGATTCCTCTCATCGAGCTAAAGAGTTTGGTACCAAAATTGTTAAATGCCGGAAATTTTCCAGCAAGTTATGACTTTGCGCCGTTATGGCCGCGCGCCGTTTTGGGCGTTTTCCGATGAAATGTTTTTGTTCCAAATTCAAATTGGTCGGTTGGGAACGGAGTTTTTGAGAGTCCGTAAATCAGGAAAATGCAAAATTGAGCGACTGGATCTCAATAAATTCAGCGTGGCCGCGTCCTGTGCCGCATAAAGCAAATAATTTTAGCCTTTTTAGATTTTAAATATTAAACATTTATTTCCAATTTCTGACACAAATGCATTTCTGGCGTTCTTTAATCAAGTAGGTATTTTACTTTTTTTTCAAAATAATTTTTCTAATTTAGACAGTCTACACGTGCAGCTATAATTATTCTTCCAATAAAACTTTCAGTGGACAGCGGAGTTTGGTATGTCTTTAAAAAATATTTTTAAGAGTTTAATACCTATTTTAAGGTCAACGAACGCGGAGAAAGGTGCTTCATTATATTCTCGTTTAAAATCTGATGTTATTCCGGGAACTATTGTTTATTTTGAAGAGGTTTGTTTTTTTTTTGAAATCTGGACATTTGGTCCTAAACATTTTATTATTAACTTGAGTTCGGTTGAATCCCGGAATCTTGACTATATTTTCGATGTGTCGTACGGGAGGGATCCCGCGGGATTAAAAATTAAAAATCCTGGTAATCCTGTTTGACGCTTAAAACTCCGAGATTGATTTCCCTATTTATTTTTGACGGAAAATTAATCCCGTTTATTTTTGAAGTGCTTGTTTCTTAAAACTCGGAATTTCAGAACGGGATCCTGTTTGTTTTGGGATAGGATTTCTGGTTAGGATCGTTCATAATCCTTTTCGGAATCCTTTCCATACCGCCCTCTTTTTTATCCTCTGAAACCAATCCGCTTCTTTCATTTAAGATGCCCTCCTTCTCTGATGCTAAATTGTCGTTAGTCAATAAATGGAATGGATTTGTTAATTGTATGTTTGCAAGTGCCAATCGAGCTGCGAGAATGTTTGAGAGGAAGGAATGAATATTTAATTTCAATCAACAGTCAAAATTATTTTTATTTTGAAGTATTTCTTTAAATTTTAATTTTTATTGAATGACAAGTGAAATGACAAGAAGCACCCCAGCCTGTCCATTCCCGGAGGGTGAGATACCCAAAAAGTACTGAATTTTTCGTAAATTAAAAAAATACCTTCTGGAAAACCAACTATTTGAGGAGTATTGTCGCTTAAACCCGGGATTTCAGACGGGATCCAGTAAAATTCTGTTCTGAATCCCTTCCATGCCGACCTCTATTATTAACCTTCTTCTTGTCATTTCAAAAAATTTTTAAAAAAATTTTAATTTTTAATAAAATTTTTTGTTCGTTGGTCTTTAAGCTTTTAAAGATTTTTTTCTGACCTTTAAGAGGTTTACTTTAATTCATTTTAATTTTATGTTTTTCAAGCGATAGGGCCAAACTTGTTTTTAAAATAGGTAATTCCTAAAATATGTGCTGTTCTTACCTGTGATGATTAATTATTTTTTGATGTCAATGGACTAACAAGAAGAAATATGGCAGCGGCGAAGGTTTCAATTTTTCTAAAAAATTTTAATTTGAAAAAATTTCAGCAGGAGCTTCAGCATACCAAATTGTTGGAAGGTTCCAGTGATCAAGCTGATACTCCTCCAGAAATTGGGAATCCAGAAGGTATTTTTTTAATTTATGAAAAATTCGGTACTTTTGGGATATTCCAACCCCGGGAATGGTTAGGTTGGTGTGCCTCTTTTTTTCTCATTCTTTCATTTCCAATATTCATGTCTGTTTGCCTTATTAATGTTTTTTTGAACACGGAATTTGTGAAAAATTAAGGTAGCTAACCATTATTCTCATAAACTTTTTGTTTGATTATGTTGATAAACGAAGGCACGTAGGTGGAAAGAATAACAGACTTGAACTAGGGGGGGGGGTATCATAAAAGTACCAAAATTCAAGTCCGTCTTCTGATTTAAAAAATTTTTTTATTTCCGGCAGGACCCAAACTCGTCAAATTTCTCAATTTTTGGGAGCAGTTCAATCTTGAAAATGGCTTCAAACTTCTTGGTCACTCAATCGGCGTTTACCCCCTGGCATTTCTAATTGCTTCTTTGATTCTTTCTTCGCTTTCTGGTTAATTTTAGTATTATTTTTAAATTAATTTTGAATCAATTTTAGTTGGAATTTATTGGTTGGAAATAAAAGATCGTGTTAGGGATGGATACACGCCAACAACTTCAATGTCTCGTTATGAGACCGATGTTCTGAAAGAATTTCTGGGGTCTACAGGTTTATTACATTGGCAAGGGGACATATCGGAATATTTCAACGTGTGAATAGTTTCTCTAACAATTTCGGGATCTCTGGCCACTGGGTTTTCGATAGACGCTGTCCTATTGAAAAGACTTAAGAAGTTTGTCTCCCCAACCCCGATATGTCCTCTTACCTTTGCTTTAACTTAAAATTCTAAGAACAATAATTTAGGCGATCCTCTTCTAACAACGGTGCTGCTTAGAGCTCGAGATGGTGGTAGTATGCACAGGCTGCGCTGGTTGAATGCTTCAGTCAATTTGCATTCTTTATTGCATCTAAATATTTCTGCTGATTTGGATGGAGAGGTTTATTTATGTCTTGGTAATATCGAGTTTCGTGTCCTCTTTATTTAATAGGTACATAATGGTCAGACTTCCTTCCTAAATTATAGCGCTGCCCAAGACGCTTGGTCTTAACTCGACTCAAGACTTTTTGGGTTTTTTCGGATTAGTCTTGGGCTGAAGTCTGAGTCTTGGAAATTTTTTGGTCTTGGACAGCTCTGCTAAAGTCTCTATTTCCTATGGCGTAACATGGCAATAAATAGTTGACTGAGAAATCTGTATTCTCATTTAAAATACCACAGGAATTAGAGTGGAATTTAGGAATGAAAAAGTCTGACCATTATGGACATATTAAGGAAAATGAGAGGGGTAAACACGAAACTCGGTATTGTAAAGCATATAGCTATTAATTTCCTAAGGCTGAGCAGTAGGCGGCGTGGTGTAATGGCTAACACATCAGTCCGGTCTACTGAAGATGCTGGTTCGCTCCCAGCCGCCGATTAACCTTTTGCACTAGCTAAAGGAAAGAAATAGCTATAGCCCAGCTGCTTTACTGGTAGCACCGGATGGTTCAGCGAACGCTGAACGTATGACGATCCATCCCATAGGCCCTGGGTTAGAGAAAGGAAATTCCGCCAGAGAAGGCGATGATTTAGTTTACCCCGCAGTTGAGAGAAAAAGCGGGAAGAGGGCAGATAAAAAAGACTAGGGACAGTCTTCCCTGGGGATGGAGGTGTAAAGCATATAGCTATTAATTTCCTAAGGCTGAGCAGTAGGCGGCGTGGTGTAATGGCTAACACATCAGTCCGGTCTACTGAAGATGCTGGTTCGCTCCCAGCCGCCGATTAACCTTTTGCACTAGCTAAAGGAAAGAAATAGCTATAGCCCAGCTGCTTTACTGTATTTCATTTGTTTTTTCTCACTTTATTAAAATTTTATTTAAGTCTGTCTACTATTCCAACATTTGCGGCCCTTTTTGTGATGCAAATGTGCCTATCAATTATTTTTATGTTTGGTTTTGGCTTGAAAAACTTATTTTAAACATTTCTTTAAAGGAGTCACTTAATTCACAACTAACACGCCTTCATGCTGGAAAACGGCCGAGTAATTCTCTTAACCTCACTTATCCAATTTCGCGTGTAAATGGCTTTGATTTGCACTTGGAAAGGAATTTTTACGGTTTCGTTTTTATTTTTTTAAATTTAAGATTTAATTCTCAAAAGGCGTTAGACTTCGCAATAATAGTGGAACTCGTATTGAAGAAGACCCAGAGCTTTCTCAACTTTCTTCGTTTACCAATATTCAACATATCGAGGTTAATTGGACCTTTAAAAATTAAAAAAATTAAATTTAGGCAATAATGATGACCTTTAGAGCAGACATTTCCCATCCTAAGGATGAAGAAAAAATGGCGAATTGGGAGATGCGTGTTTATGAATTTAGTCAAAAACAGTTTAATAATTCATTAATTGAAATGTTGGTACTTGGATCAGAAATTGTGGATTATGAGATGGCTAAAGAAGCGGAAAAGACTGTCCCCTATTTTGTTATGGGTATTTTTATTTTTTAAAAATTGTCTTGGTTCTTGTCCAGTATTATTGGTTCAAGCGCACCTTTTTACGTCCAGTTAACATGTACACGACCAATGCGAGGTTTATGATTTCATTCAGTGGCGATACGTACCCGGTCCTGCACTTAGTACCAAAAATTTCTGGGAAGTAGCAAGGGCGGCCATCGGACACCTCATTTTAGCCCTGTGGAATCGACAGGGGGAAACTAGGCCCTTGGGGAATAGAAGGCTCTGCTCACACAGAGTTATGGAACGCACGAAAGTTATCGGACCATAGGTTTCAATACGCAGAACCGGGTGCTTATCACCATAGATTGGATGGAATAAACTTCATTGGACATGTAAAGGTACGATTGACACGACCGGTTAATTTTGCCTGTGGCGGTCAATTACTCCTATTCTTCTCTATTTGAGCCCATAGGCAAAAATTAACCGGGCATCCCTACCCTGGTGTAAAGGTGCGCTTGGACGCGTAATCTGGTCAAGAGCCGTGATTTTCTCTTTAAAATCTTCAACTTTTCACGTTAACAGGTTTTCTCTTTATGTTTGCATTTGTTATTTATACTCTACTTATTGGTGCTTTCTTTTATGGTGTAATGGATAGAGCCAAACCTTTACTAGCTTTAGGGTGAGCTTTTCAAAAAATTGAATTAAAATATTTTTTCTTCAATTAAAGCGTTTCCCTCTGTCCAGTACTCGCAATAACCTCAACATTTGGAGCTTGTACTCTCGCTGGTTATCGTACAAATTCTGTCATTCTTATCATGCCATTCTTGTAAATTTTAAACTTTTTTGGGGTACTTGTGTAGTTTACACCCCATAAGCCCCGCCCCTTTGTCCTTTTTTCCTCTTCTCTATAAGAAAGTGTTTATTAAAATTTAACCAAAATGGTCATTTTATAGGAGGAAGCGATAGAAAAGGCTGGAAGAAAAAGAGGCGGGGCTTATAGGGTGTAAACTACACAAGTACCCATTTTAGTTTCCATATCTTTTTCTTTTTTAGAATTTGTGGGATAGGAGTCAATGATGCTTTTCTAATGGCCCATTCATGGAATAGAACAGCTCGGAAGCATTTGCCAATTCCTGAAAGATTGGGTATTATTTTTGAAGAGGTCGGTCCATCAATAACAATTACTACTCTTACAAATGTTGTTACATTTCTGATTGGAGCATTGACTCCAACGCCAGGTTTTTTTTTAATTTTTATTACTTGGGTTGTCGGTTCTTGGAAAATCTTCGGATATTTTTAGAAAATCTTCGGATATCTTCGAGGATCTTTCCTTCTCAAGGACGTAGCTAGGGGGGCTAAAATTTGGGGTTTTTATCAGTTCCCTCTTAAACTTTTTATTTCCCCCGTTTCGTGGTGAGGCTTCAGTCCCCATCAGTCCCCGGATACGCTCGTGACTTACATTGGTGCTCGTTTTTTATTCAAAATTTTTTTTAGAAATTTCACTTTTTTGTTTGGCAACTGCTATTGCACTTGGTTTTGCTTATATTTACACGGTTTCTTTTAAAATTTATATGAAAAAATCTCAAATTTTTTATCTTTTAGTTAATGCTTTTTGCCCCACTTATCTACTTTGCAAGTATCTTTGAAGAAAGCAATTCTGGGAATAATACATTTGCATTTTTGGATAAAATTAGACAAGAGGTTTTCTTATTTTAAATACAAGCTACTATTTGGATATCTCCCCCTTTTTGCTCCTTTATTTTTATTTTTCGAAAAAGTACACAAGGATTAAAATGGATCTTGACATCTTTTGAAATTAGACTCATTCCCAAGGTTGGTGTGGCTCTACCTACCCAGAGTTACAATACCGGACAATTGGTTCTAAATGTCAGAGCAAATACTAGTTTCCGTAAAATTCTCTAACATTTTGTTATTTTAATCCATGTATACTTTTTGTGGAGAACTCGAAAGGAAAGGAGAAGAAAAAATAAAATGGGGGAGGTGAGAGGGGGGGGGGTAACCAAAGAGTCCAAAAGAAATTTTTAAAAATTTTAATAAAAAAAATTTTTTTAGGTCGATTTACTATTTAATTGGATTTTAAAAATTTATTGTAAAATAATATCAAATAGAATTTTTGGTTTTTTACTTCTTTTTGGTGTACTTATTTATTGGTATTTTGCATTGGCTGGGACACTTAATATTCAGGCTAAATTGGATACGTAAATTTAGGAATTTTTGAACTAAATTTTTTTTAAATTTTAGTGAAAAAATTTTGCCAAGGAGCAGTCCAATTCTTCAGCCACACAAATTGATCTCTCACATGGTTTTTTAAATTTTTGGTACTTGTGTAGTTTACACCCCACAAGCCCCTCCTCTTTTTCTTTCAGCCTATTCTATCGCTGTTCCTTCTATAAAATGACCATTTTGGTTAATATTTTAATAAACATTTTCTTATAAGGAAGAGGAAAAAAGGACAAAAGGGGCGGGGCTTATGGGGTGTAAACTACACAAGTATCAAAAATTTTTTTAAATTTATTTTTATTGAAATTTTAGGTCTGGACAGAATATTATCCTCTAACGATTTTGGTTAATAACCCAATTGATATTCGTTTAAAGAGGCAATTTGATAGATTCAATGCAATGTTGGAGGAATTTGAAGGGCTAAAATTTTGCAAAGGTTTAATTTTAAATAATTACTTTTTCTTTTCCCGTTTTGTAGTAGGGATGTCACGGGTACCCGAAAACCGACCCGAGAAAAATTTTGGAAATCTGACATTTTTCATAACCCGTGTCATTCCTGTTGTGCATTACTACTAAACGCCGAAATACCAAACACACGAAAGGCATGTCGAAATACAAAAATATGGATTATTTACAATCTTCCACGTGATTGGAAAATTTTGCAAAGGTTTATGTTTATTATTTTGCTTGGGTTTTTGGCAGCTTTTGGAGGTTGGTATTTCGGCGTTTGGTATTATGGCGCACTTTTCTTTTCCCTTCTATTCCCCTTATTATCTTCTGAATTGAATTTAATTTTTCAAACATTTTTCAGGTAAACAATTCACCATTTTATGGCTTAGAGATTATATAGAATATTGTAAAATGGCTGCCATCTATGATTTTGATTTTTTTGATAATAGCAACAATTCATCAGAAATGCATATTGACTCTTTTTCAATTAGTGAAACTGGATTTGACGTTTATTTTTAAATTTTTTAAACTTCTTTAAATTTTAATTTTTCAGTATTCCCGTCTAGAACAATTTCTTAGTTCTCCATTCTACAAGCATTACATTCCTTTTCTTCGTTTTTCCTCAAAAATTAAAAGGCCAATGTTTGTTTTTTTGTAGCAGTTCAACTGATGAGTCCCGGTCAGAGGTGGGTCGGAATTCCGATTTCCAACTTCCGATTTTCGACGTTTTTTCTTTCCGATTTCCGAAAAAATTTTGATTTCCGAGTTTCGAATTTTGAGCTAGTTCCGATTTCCGGCTCTTCCGATTTCCGACACCTCTGACTGTTCCGACCCACCTCTGATCCCGGCGCTATAACTCAAGAAGGGGTGGATAATTTTTAATGTTCTTGGTACCAATGGATAGGGCATTTAATGGACTACATGATACCAAAAAATCAGATTTCTCGATTGATTGATTAAAAAGTTATGCTTTAAAAACGAACATTTTTCAAAAAAATCTGATTTTATGGCACTTTATCGATCATAACTTTTTCATAACTTTTTTATCAATCAGTCGAGGGTTTTGATTTTTTGGTTATTTGTAGCGTATTTAATGCTCTATCCAATGGTACCAAGAACATAAAGAAGTGACCATCCCTTGATAAGTTATAGGGTCCGTGACTCAGTTGAGGTGTAACTTATTTTTTATGTTTTTATAAATTTTCTTTTTTAATTTTTTATAGAACTGGACATGAATTCCAAGTCCCAATTTCAAAATTTTGGTTTTCCGTGACTTATCACAACACTGTTAGTTGGGAAGAACGCATCAATTTAATGCAGGAATGGAGAGCTGTTGCCGAAAACTATCCAGATTTGAATGTTACAGTTTGGGAAGTTAATTCGATGTTTGTTGATCAAATGTTAAGTCTCAAGTCTTTAACACTTCAGGTTTGTAAAATTATATTTTTAAAGACTTTTAAAGCCTTCCAAGGGCGTAGCCAGAGGATTAATTTCAACGGAGGGGCTAAATAGGGTGTGGGCCAAAAATTTTGGCGTTTGATTTGGCGTTCCGAACGCAAATTTTTTTGTACTATTTTTATTTTTTCAATGCTTAAGGCTAAATTTTTCTTAATCTTGGAAGGCCAAGAAACCTAATAGTTTCTGGCAATTTCACAGGCGAGATTTTGAGAATTTTTGGATTGTAGGCGAAAAAATTCCTTTTTTATCATTCCCTCACAAAGTCTTCATTTCCTCCATTTCGGGGGTGGGGGGCATTACTGAGAGGATTACTGGGGGCCATTACTGAGAGGATTACTGATTTTTTCGCCTACAATCCAAAAATTATTAGGCACTACGTAGTCAGGGGCCTCCCTGGCTACGCCCTTGAAGCCTTCTATGGTTCACAAATTTAAAAAAATATTTTTTAGACAACATTTTTAACTCTTTGTTGTATGGCTCTAGTCTGCTTAATTTTCATCCAAAATCCTCTTTCTGTGGCTACTGCATCTTTTGCAATTGGATCAATTTCAATAGGTGTTATTGGCTATTTAAGTTGGTGGAATTTAAATTTGGACCCGGTTTATTTTTTATTTTTTGGATAAATTTAAAATGATTTTTTAAAGGTTTCCCTTTGTGCAGTACTTATGTCAATTGGAATGAGCGTAGATTTTACAGCACATGTGTCTTATCATTTTCAGGTTTAACTTTAACAAAAATTTTGGCTCTATTCTAGATTATGCGTTCAATCGCGCTTTTATGAGTCCAATCAATGGCGACAAGTACACGCTTCCAAGGGCGTAGCCCGGGAGGGCTGGGTATACCCCATGTTAGCCCCCTTCCAAAGTCGACCTCTGGTCCTTGCAAGCTTATGCACTTTAGTGCCATGAAATCTTTATGAATGAAAAGCTATGGTACACTCACAATACCGGGACCGGGCACTTATCGCAAAGATTTAACCAGGCCCGTAGCCAGGGTAGGAGGCCCCCTTGCCCCCCCCCTCTCGAAAAAATCCTGGCTACGGGCCTGGGTTGATCGCTTAAAAATGTGAATGGACGCATAAACTTTTATTTGACGCAAAGGTTGATTGGACGCATCATCTTGACAAGAGCCAAAATTTTTTTCAAATTTTCTATAAAATTTTTAGCTTTCACACAAACGAGAAATTAAAGAAGGCCAACTTGTAGAAAAAAGGTTAAGTAAATCAATCGACAAACTTGAAAATACCATTCGCTCAATTGCTTGGCCAATGTCTCAAGCTGGTCTTAGCACAGTTATTTGTGTTTTTCCACTCGTCTTTTTGCAGGTTTATTTTTTTTTAATTTTTTTTATATTTTGAAATTTTTTTAGAATTATATTCCTTTGGTTTTTGTCAAAACAATTTCTCTTGTTGTAATTTGGGGCCTTTTTCATGGACTGGTTTGTTATTTTTTAACTGACTGAATGAGTAGTTCGCTTCAGTCCGACTCACATCAGTTCCCTCCCGACCAAATAACTCGTGAAGAGATGGTCACTTGTTTATGTTTTTGGTACCATTGGATAGGGAATTAAAAGCTCTATAACATACTAAAAAATCAGAATTTTTGATTTAATGATAAAAAAGTTATGGTCTAAAAATTAAAAAATGTGATTTTTCGCTTTATCTTTATCGAGCATAACTTTTTTATCAATCAATCTAAAATTTTTATTTTTTGGTATCTCGTAGTTTGTTTAATTCTCTATCCAATGGTACCAAGAAAGTTATAGATTATGAGCTCATTGATAAGTTATAGGGCTCGGGACTGGGTGCACTCTAACTTACCACGAGTCCAACTTACCGCAGAGCTATAACTTCGTTCAGAATTGTCGAATCCGGGACGACTTGGTATGGTTCGATTCAGCTATTCGAGGCGCATCGAACCATACCATGTCGTCCCGGATTCGACAAATCTGAACGAAGTTATAGCTCTGCGGTAAATTGGGCTCGCGATAAGTTGACCTGCTCCCCTCGGGACTGAACTGTGCCGGTATTGAACTGTGGTGTACCCTTTTAAAAACTATTAAAAAAATTTTTTAAAGGTGCTTTTACCCGCATTTTTAACTTCATTACCTCCACATTGGCTAGAACTAAATTGTTATCGAATGATAATTCAAAGGCTTCAAATAATGGGGAATGATAATCAAAATAATATTGAATCAACAATAACAAAAGGCGGCGATTTGGATTCGTCTCATCCATTAGTTGGTCGTTTAAGTTATAAGGAAACAAAAAAGAAAGTGGAGAATGAGATTATGAGAGGGAGTTTAGGAGGGTTTGATAATTTTTAGTTTTTAAACGTACAAAAATAGGTTTTCCTCACCTCTCTACTTGTAGGTACACCCCAATGTACCTTGAGTCCAATGTGCCGCCGGGAACTCTAACTTCGTTCAAAACAGAGATTGGTCGGAATTCCGATTTCCGACGTCTTTTTTTCTTTCGATTTCCGAAAATTTAGGCTGATTCGCCTAGTTCCGACTTTTTTTCCGATTTCCGGCCTCTGGTGCAAAATTATCGGATCCGGGACGCCCTGGTATGTTTCAATTTAGCTCGTAGATGAGCATAGGGCCATGCCAGGGCTTCCCAGGTCCGATAATATTGAACGAAGTTATAGCTCGACGATATGTTGGCCTTGCACCGAGAATAATTCTTTAAGTTTTTATTCCTCAAAATCTCAATTTTATATATACTTTTAGCTTTTGTTAGTAGCGAATTTTATAGATTTCTGCCACAATTTACGCCCTAAACATTGCTATTAACGAAAGCTTGCTTTATTATAACTGATAAATTGCCCTTAGTAGCATTTCCCCATATTTTATTAATATTTTGTAAATATTTTAATAATCTTTAAAAAATTTTAACTCATCGATTCTTCCTCTTAATTATATTTTTGCTCACTTTGCCATCGAAAATATTTTTGTAAAAATTTTTTTATTTTATTCTCGTCAAAGTTTAAAAATTGTTCTTGTCAAAACAAATGTTTTTTTTTCTCTTTTTATTAATAAATCATTATAATTTTTGTAAAGCATTAAAGATTAAATTTATTAACAAAGAAGCGAACATTTTTAATAATTTGAGGAAAGAAAAATGAGGGGGTATACGAACTTAAATTTACCCAAGGAAACCCAATTTTAAAAAAAATGCCCTATATGTATGTGCAATGCTATTAACGAAAGCTGGTTTTACTGATAAATCCCTCTTAACTATATTTTTGCTCACTTTGCCATATAAAAAATTCTTTGTAAAAATCTTGTCAAAATTGTCAAAAATGTTTTATTCTCTAGTTATTCGACGAAATTTTGTAAATTTAAGATAAAGTTGGGAACGGCTGCTTCAGTTTGTAAGGCATTTATTCACTGCTACATATAATGGAGCATAAAAAAGAAAGAGAAAAGAGAGTAAAAGAGAATTTTTCGTGCGTGCGTCAACGATATGTATGCTGAATGGCGATGATGCCCGTTTAATCGTGAAAGTTTTACTTGTGAACCTTTCCAGACTGTTTGCGATTAAGTAGGGTGCACGCACGCAAACAAGTATCGATAGGATACATCCCAAAACGGCGCGAGGCCATAACGGCGCAAAGCTGCAACCTGCCGGAAAATTTCTGGCCCTTACCAATTTTGGTACCAATCTCTTTAGCTCGATGAGAGGAATTGATTAATACTAAATTTGGTAAGATCTGGAACTCTTGAAGCAAGTTATGGCTTTGCGCCGTTATGGCCGCGCCCTCTTTTCGGGCGTGCCCCTTATCGATATATTCAGTTGGAAATTTTAATGGCTCCCCAAATTTTCCTAAAAATTAAAATTCTATAAATTTTCTTTAATTTTTAAATGTTTTGAGGCAGCATTGTCTAGGTAGAGATTAAATTCTTAATAAAGTTGGATCTTAATTTAAACACCCTTGGAATGAAAAATTTGTAACGTGTATTACTGATAGTATTGTCACTCAATGGCCAACTAAATTAAAGGGATTATACATGAAACTAGAGATCGGACCGTACCGTAATAGGCCGTATTTTATCGGTATTTATCAGTATTCCGTATTGGTAGTACGGTACGGAATATGGTACTGTACAAAATTCCGATCTCTACATGAAACACATTAAATTGAGGGCTATTTATTATTGAAAGTAAGCCGAATGTTAGTAACATTAGATTGGAAATAATTATTAAAATTATGTTAAAATTTACTAAAACAATAAAAATTTCTCTTTAAAAAAGGATGTCATCAATGGCAAAATATTTACATTATTTTAAATACTTGGTTTGGAAGCAGAAAAAACTACAAAACAGGTTTCACATTGTTATAAAATAAAAATATAGTAAATCTAAAAGGAGCCCGAGACCCCGGGGGCGGTGAAAGGCCCCCCTCCAGAGCCACCGTCCCCATACCGAGTCTAAAACCACTGCAACCACCGTCCCCGTGAAAACAGCCACCTACCGTAAATGTTGAACTCTAGTTTAGACCCCATATTATTTTCCTGTCTATTTTTCTTGCAAATTTTATTTAAAAATTTTTTTATCTCAAACTTTTTCGGGAGAGATCTTCAAGCTGAGTAAATGTTGCTAAAATTATTGAAATATGACTTAAATTAACAAAGTTATGACCGTTTGTTTAACCCCTTGCATCGATACAAGGTTCTTGCAATGAGGATTCATCTTCATATTTTTTCTCAGAATTATCAAATCTAACTGACTTTGGTATTATTCACTCCTGCTTGAAGAGCTGGGTCGAATGAAATATTATAAATTATAGATCAAGCATAAAAGCTCAATATAGAAAGAAAAATAGGAAAATGGGGGGGGGGGGGGTCTAAACTAAAGTATTACCGTTTCCATCCCCAAGAAATCACGAAGATAAGATTCCCAACTTTGTTCAAATTTCTTGAAGAATTTCTATAATTTATTGTTAAATTTTAAGTTATATTGGTGCTCAAAAAATAAAGGTTGTAAAAGTTGCAGATCAGCCGTCCTCATCAAGGCTCACATGGAAAAACGTAAAATTTTAAATTTAATGTTTATACCCCACTTTCCCTCTCCCGAGGCTAGTACTTCATTAACCTAGATACCTGAATCCATGTCCCTATTTGTTGAAATCAGGATAATACCAAGGCTGGTCCCCCTCTTTATTAAGAATCCAAGCCCTGGAAAATCGGCGATTTAGAAGCAGGGTCGAAAATAAGAGATCCTAAAATCAAAAATTGTATCCTTAAAGACGTTTGTTGGGGTGGGTGAGGGGCAGAACTTCGAATGACAAAACTCAGTCCAGACAAAACTTCGACCGACAAAACTTCTTATTACCAAAACTTCGTCCAGCCATAACTTCGGCCAGACAAAACTTCGTATTACCAAAACTCTGTCCAGACAATACTTCGACAGACAAAACTCCGTCCTAGGAAAAAAGCTGCATTTTCAATTTTGCCTTTATATCGAAAAAAATGAAAAATGGCATTCAGAGAAGTGATCAACCAGAGATGTGGAACGATCAACCGAAGAGAGTGATCAACACCTGGAGGATGTTGGACAAGATCGATCAAATGACCTAGTGATCAAACCAACTCAGAGTGATCAAATGATCAACACAGAGTGATCAACAGTAAAGCAGCTGGGCTATAGCTATTTCTCTCCTTTAGCAAGTGCAAAAGGTTATTCGGCGGCTGGGAGCAAACCAGCATCTTCAGTAGACCGGACTGATGTGTTAGCCATTACACCACGTCGCCTACTGCATAGCCTTAGGAAATGAATAGCTATATGCTTTATACAACTGATAAACACAGTGATCAATTTATCAACATAGACTATCTAGTACTATCGATTTTGAACTTTTCAATTTTGAATTTTAATTATGGTTCTAGTAATGTTTTCAATTATCAATTTTCAATTGTCAATTATTCAAGAACTCATCTATTTAGTATCACACGTAGATCAGACTATCTAGTACTATCGACTTTAGTATGAAGTTTCGAGTTTCAATTTTCAACTCTCAATTTTCAACTAAGCTTTAACTATTCAACTATCAACTTTTCAATTTTGAATTTTAATTATGGTTCTAGTAATGTTTTCAATTATCAATTCTCAATTGTCAATTATTCAAGAACTCATCTATTTAGTATCACACGTAGATCAGACTATCTAGTACTATCGACTTTAGTATGAAGTTTCGAGTTTCAATTTTCAACTCTCAATTTTCAACTAAGCTTTAACTATTCAACTATCAACTTTTCAATTTTGAATTTTAATTATGGTTCTAGTAATGTTTTCAATTATCAATTCTCAATTGTCAATTATTCAAGAACTCATCTATTTAGTATCACACGTAGATCAGACTATCTAGTACTATCGACTTTAGTATGAAGTTTCGAGTTTCAATTTTCAACTCTCAATTTTCAACTAAGCTTTAACTATTCAACTATCAACTTTTCAATTTTGAATTTTAATTATGGTTCTAGTAATGTTTTCAATTATCAATTATCAATTCTCAATTGTCAATTATTCAAGAACTCATCTATTTAGTATCACACGTAGATCAGACTATCTAGTACTATCGACTTTAGTATGAAGTTTCGAGTTTCAATTTTCAACTCTCAATTTTCAACTAAGCTTTAACTATTCAACTATCAACTTTTCAATTTTGAATTTTAATTATGGTTCTAGTAATGTTTTCAATTATCAATTTTCAATTGTCAATTATTCAAGAACTCATCTATTTAGTATCACACGTAGATCAGACTATCTAGTACTATCGACTTTAGTATGAAGTTTCGAGTTTCAATTTTCAACTCTCAATTTTCAACTAAGCTTTAACTATTCAACTATCAACTTTTCAATTTTGAATTTTAATTATGGTTCTAGTAATGTTTTCAATTATCAATTTTCAATTATCAATTTTAAATATTCAATTTTAATTATGAATATAGTAAATAAGTTTTCAATTTTCAATTCTTAATTTTCAATTCTCATTTCCAATTCTCATAAATATACTATCGCACACATTAAGGTACCTTTTTCATTACCATTACCGGAAACTCATCTCAACCATTGATGGGTCCTCCGCTTTCAAACTATTGTGTGATCGTTTTTCAAGCACATTGACACTCTTTCTTTTTCTCATTGAAGGCCTTTTCTCTTGCCTATTTCTGTAACTCTTTACTTCCATCCATTACCAGAGCCTTTTCACACATTACGAACCTTTTCCCTTGACAAATTATTGGACACTTTTCTTTTGACCATTCCTGGAACTCTTTTCTCAGTCCATTATGGGAAAACCCTTATCAGACGAATACCAAAGTTAAAAATCTAAAATACAATCAATTAACAAATAAAAAAAAAGAAACAAATTTAAATGACACATAAAAAATCCAAAAAATACACACTATTTTTCTTTTTGGGATATTCTGTCATTTTTAATCAAAAATAAACATAACGCCAAACAAAAAATAAACAACGCCAAAACTCTAAAATTTAATATAGGATTTTTCTTAGAATCGATTCTCAAATTTTCTAGCCTCATTCATAATTTAAAAATTTTTATTTAATTTATAATTTAGATAGCTTCGCTAATTGTTGATAGAATTCAAATGTTTTTTTGCAATATTTGCAGGTTTTTATTCTGTTGTATCCTGATTTTTTTTTCTACTAAATTTAATTTAGACTTTCAAAATGGGCGATCGTTATTTTATGCATCATTTTTGTTGTGGCAATAATTATTATTGGGTATTTTTCGAAGAAATTTATGGATGCAGAAAAGGTTCTTTTTAAATAAATATTAGATTTTGGGATTGATGCACTTTACTGGGCGATTTTATATGTGGACAATTACGAAATAGCTCGATGAGCTCTCGAATTTCACCAAAATTACTCCGGGGAAACAATTCTGAGCCGAGCTACAGGGCTCGAAATGGTCAAAAACAATAGGGCTCATTAAAAAAGGCTAGGTAATTGTTTGGTTCATGGATTCAGTTAACGATGAGTCCACGAAAGTGGGCTTAAAATAATTGGTCATAACTGTTTAAAATCATCGAATAAGCTGATTTGACCATTTTGAGCCCTGTATTCTGCTCAAATTTGTTTCCTCGAACTAATTTTAGCGTTATTCAACTTAACTCATCGAGTTGCACGGGATTCGACTCACAGCAGCTCGTTGACATATAAATTGTCCAAATCTAAAATCAGCCGGTAAAGTGCACGTTACCCGATTTAAAACTTTCGGCTATTTATTTTTGCTGATGCGGAGGATTCGAGGCACAGCAGCGGAGCAAGAAGATTACGTACCATGTCCGGCATGCTCCGCAGCAGCACAAATATTTGACACAACCTGCTCTAATCATGCTTAAATTTTTCAGCCACAAACACCTCAGTACATGGCTTTAACTGCAACAACTAATCAGTCAAAGGTTGTAATTTTATAATTCTCTAATTTAATTTGTTCTTAAATTAGTCTGTTGATCTCAGTCTTGTTGAGAAAGTGACGAAAATAACGACCATGGAAGTTATTTCGAACATGACAACGACTGCCCTTGGTGTTATAATTGGACTTTTCTGTTTTCTGGTTACTGTTCTTGTACTACTTTTCCAGCTCCTTGCGTCGCAAAATAACGAGAAGTTTGACCAGATTAAGGACCAAAACAAGGAGAAATTTGAACAAGCAGAGAGGGAAAATGAACGAAGACATCAGGAAAATGAACGAAGACTTGATTTACGCTTTCAATTGATCGAGCAGCGGCTTTTTCCTGAACAGCCAGTATATTTATTTTTAATAATCTAGGGTTTGAATTTAAAAATAGGGATGGAATAGCCCTTGTTTTTATTCACAAATTGATCGATCAATTTGATATACTCCTTTTATACGTAGTTCAAACGATGGGGAAATTCGTTTTAAATAGCATTTCTTCTTTTCCTAATAATTTTAGGAATCCTGTAAGAAGTCTCAGGCTTTCGTTTCATTCTAAAATTCTTATTTTAGACTCACCACCATGCCCCTAATATTATTCAAGCAATTCCTCCACCAATAATATTTCCGCCTCATAATCCATTAATTTCTACCACAACTACAACATCTCGTCCTCCACCATCTGTTCCCACACGTTTTCATGATGCTCCAATTGCATCACGTTTTACATCAAAGTGGTGTGCTTGTTGTCGTCGCCAGAGTCGTGAATCCGTACAGCAGCAACAAGCTGAGGTTCTAATTTCTCAACTCCTTTTACTTAACGGGTTGTACTTGGTCATTCAAGGCCCAAAATTAAGTATTGATTTTTTTCCTTTACTATTTTTTGGTGTTTTTTCAGCTTTCTGCACCTGTTCCTGGTCCATCCGCTGCCCTCTCTGTTCATAGCCATTTTCCTTTAACAACTAATCAACCTATCTCCTCTCCTCATGAGCAACCTACTTCAGCAAATCTGCCTCCAGCTACGACTTCTTCTCATTGTTTAATTAATACTAAAAGTGAGCAAGCTGTTTACAATCCTGGTGCTGTGACAAAGCCTATCGACGGTGTTCAGACTACGCAATAGACGGATTAATAGAAAACTTGTTTTTCATAGACTCGATCTCGTTAATTATAAAAAATAATTTATACAAATTTCCAAAAATTTTTTGAAATTTCAAAAGAAAATTTTTAGAAAAAAATTTTTGAAAAAATTTTAAAGAAATACCAAAAAAATTTTAAAGAAAATTCAAAAAAAGATTTTTTTGAAAAGTTTTGAAAAAATTTCAAAGAAATTTCAGAAAAATTTTTTAGACAGAAAATTTTTGAAAAATGTACTAATTTTTATTTCTGAAAAAATTTTCCAAAAAAAATTTTTGGAAAATTTTTTTTGGATTTGTGCCAAATTCCTATAAATAAAAAAATATTTTTTTACAATTTCAATTTTCGGAAAAAAATTTTATTTAGCAAAGAAGTCTATTAAAATAATGAGTATAATAATTAAATGGCATTTAGTGAGGCTGCTCAAAAAAATTTTTTTTGGAGTATAATACGAGCAACCTCTCACTGAATATATTTCTTTAAATCCTCTATTATTTTTACAAGTCTGAAACAGCTGCATCAGTCTCTAAGGCACCCATTCGCCTCCATAAAGTGTGGCATCGCCGGCAAAGTAAGTGTTCTCCAATGGGGTAACATTTGTTTTGGGTTTCGTTGCTTAATTGCATTCCACAGCCCTTTAAATTAAAGGAAATTCAAAACACTAGCTAACTTTAAAAGGGAGAACCTCGCAACAATAACACTGAATATGATACTCTCGGTCCTCAACAACGATTCTTACAATTTTGCCAAATTCCTAGAAAATTGGAAAAAAAAATTTCGATTAAAAAATTTTTTTTGGAAAAATTCAAAAAAAAATTTCAAAAATTTTTTTGAAAATTTTTAAAAATTTTGAAAATTTTGGAAAAAAATTTCTGAAAAATCCCAAAAAATTTTCAAAATTTTTTTTCGCATACATTCACAGCATTAATAGCCTTTTTGCAAGCGCGACAATGGGTAACAAAATAGCGCTCATAATCATCCATGCAAATAACACCTTCACCATTCTGTTCAACTGTAAAAGGAATTCCGTCCAAACAACGCGAACATTTTTGACAGCGAAAACAGGCTGGGTGAAATGATGCGCCCAATGCTTGTAAAACCTATGTTTTTATTAATGTTTTTTAAAAATAATTACATACAACATTAGTAATTGCTTTTCCACATGTTTTGCATTCCAATAAACCCGAGGGAGATTGAGCAGAAAATAATGTTCCGGGAGATGTTTGGGGTGTTGTTGTTTTTATTTTTTGTTTTTCTCTCTGTTCTCTTTCTCTTGTTTCATCATCATATCTAATAATTGATGTTGCTAATGATTTTAGAGAATGTTGGGAAGAGTTTGTTGATGTTTTGTTTGTTGTTGTTGGGTTGTTTGCTATGTTTGTTGTTGAGTTATTTGTTGTTGAGTTTGTTTTGTTTGTTGTTGTTGAGTTATTTGTTGTTGATGTTTTGTTTGTTGTTGTTGGGTTGTTTGTTATGTTTAATGTTGAGTTTGTTTTGTTCATTGTTGAGTTTGTTTTGTTTGTTGTTGTTGTTGAGTTATTTGTCGTGTTTTTGTTTGTCGTTAGTCTTGTTGAGGTGTTTGTCGTGTTTGTTTTATTATTTGTTGTTGTGTTTGTTTTATTGTTTGTTGTGTTTGTTGTTGGGTTTGTTGTTGTTGAGTTATTTGTTGTTGTATTGATTGTTGGGGTGTTTGTTTTGTTGTTTGTTGCTGGGTTGTTTGTTTTGTTTGTTGTTGAGTTTGTTATGTTTATTGTTGTTGTGTTCTTTGTTGTTGAATTGATTGGTGGGGTGTTTGTTTTATTGTTTGTTGTTGTGTTTGTTGGTGCTGAGTTATTTGTTGTTGTTTTTGTTTTGTTGTTTGTCGTGTTTGTTGCTGAGTTTGTTGGTGTTGAGTTCTTTGTTGTAGAATTGATTGTTGTTGTGTTTGTTTTGTTGTTTGTTGTTGTGTTTGTTTTATTGTTACTTTCAAACAATTTGTTTTTGTCAAGTATTGGAGCAGGCGACTTTTGTTTAGAAAATTGTTGGGAAGGGGAAGTTGTTTGTTCAAGTTTGTTTTGAGGGGAAAGGTGTGGGGAAAAGTGAGGGGAAGGATGTTGTTGCCGTTTTGGGGAGTAATGATTTTGGCTTTGTTTGTTTAGTTGGTCTTTTTCCTATAAAATGTTTTGGTGTTTATAATAACGACAGTTAAATTACCCCAGTATTGAGGGATTTTCTAGCTGTAGCCCCATTATTTATTTCGTATTCCTGACGGGTACTAGAGGCAGAAGAGGAGGTTGCTAGTGTTGTTGGCAGGGAAACATAGGAGGAAGAAGGGACATTTTTGACACAAAGTCTGTCACTAATTTTTGTTTTCCTCTCAAAATCTTCAAATTCTAATTCTTCTAAAAAATATTTTTTAAGTTTAATCTTAAAAACTAGATAATCCACCCAATATAGCCATTTGTTCCAAGGCAGCTTGCCCTAACTGACTCACTTCCTCCACCGTATCAACGGCTCTTTGTTGCTGCCAGCGCATTGCCTCTTTTGCCTTTTCCAAGATTTTTTGTTGTTCCTCCTCATTTTTTTGGTCTTGAAGAATTTTCCGGCGAGATTCGGAGAATTCCTTGCGTTTAAGAGGAGAATTTTTGGAATAAATTGGTGAACGTGAATACGAGGAAGAGTTGGAAGAAGTGGAAGAAGTGGTGGAGTGGGAGGATGATGCAGAAGTTGTGGCAATTGTTGGGGAGGATTGAGGGAGTTTTTGGGGTTGTTTGGTATTAATCATAGTAGTGTTGTTGGCTCCATTTTTTAGTAAAGCGTTTTGGACCAACGAAGCAGATATCTTTAAGATAAGGGAAAAAAGAAAATTTTTTTCAAGCAAAATATCACGGGTCACTCAGCTCAGTGCCGGCTCACCCAGCTCAGCTTAGTCACCTCGTCTCAGTTCCGACCTTATGAAGGGATGGGCACTTCTTGAAGTTCTTGGTATAAATGGATAGAGGATTAAATAAGCTATAATATCCCAAAAAATCAAAACTTTAGACTCACTGATAAAAAAGTTGTGGTTTAAAAACTAACTTTTTCAAAAAAACATGTTTTTTCGGCACTTTATCATTCATAACTTTTTTATCAATCAGTCTAGGGTTTTGATTTTTTAAAGGCTTGTAGTGTATTTAATTCTCTATCGAAAGGTACCAAGAACATAAAAAAGTGACCATCCCTTCATAGGTTATAGGTGCCGGAACTGAACTGAGTCGGGACTGAACTGAGGATCTCTAACTAATTTTCAAGTAAAAATTTACAATTTTAGTGGGAACATTACAAGACGACACTTCATTTGTTGCAAATGCCCAGTCCTTTTTTCTCTTTAGTTCCTCAACACCTTGTTGTTTCTCTACTAGTTCAGGAATATTAATTTTATTTTCCTCGGGATAATCATTAAATCCATTCTCGAATCCTTCACGTGCAAAAGTAAAATTTCTGGTTGTTGTCTTTGTCGTAAAATTCCCACTGTTAAACACAATAGGGGAACAAGAGCCTGATTGGGGGTTAGAAGAACACCCACTAGTTGAAGAATTGGAGGAACGAACAAGAAAAGTTGTTCCAGTTTTGGAGGAATCTTCCTCGTCTTCCTTTTTGAATGAACTTTCTTTGGCGTTGTTGGGGACTGGTTGGGCTATTGTTGAATGTTCTATAATTTCCCATGGAGGTCGATTGATTCGTGGTCTGTTTATTTGGAGGATCTGTGGAAAAGGGGAATATATTAGCATAAATATTTTTTTAAATTAGTCGACTTCTGGGTAGGGTGGAGGATCTGGATAAGCGATATTTATTTAAGACACACCTCCTTATAAGAGACATTTTCTTAAGCCAAGGATGTCACAGGGCAGGAGAGCTGCAGAAGCGATACCTCCTATCTAAGATACCCATTATGAGAGGCATTTTAGGCCTCTAGGAACCTATCCTATGGTGAGGAACGAGCCTGTGCGCCATGAGTTTGGCGCACCACATGAGAATTTTGGCGCACATCCCACGTATAAAGGTAATAGACAATCGTTTAGCAAAACCATCTTTAATATGGACACTCAAAAAGCTCTGTAAAATAGACCCCTCTAAGTTATAGACACTCAAAAAGCTCGGTAGAATGGACCCTTCTTTGTTATGAACAGTCAAAAAGCTCAGTAAAATGGACCCCTCTTTGATATAGACACTCAAAAATCTCTGTAAAATAGACCCTTCTTTGATAAGGACACTCAGAAAGCCATGTAAAATAGACCCTTTTTTGATAAGGACACCCTAGCCTCACGTTCTAAAAATCTCAATTTTACAGACACTCGATATAATAGACGCTTTATATCGCTACTTTAAAATCGGATTTGAAAATTAGTTATTAAATTTGGGGGTTTAAAAATATATCAGTACCGAATCCCTCAACATATCACTCTCATCCTTCGAAATAAATTGTTTCCCATCTTTTTCATTATCCATATCTGAACTTAAAAAAGGACATTGTTGTTTAGCTATTTCCCTTTTCAATTCTTTTTTAATTGTTGACTCGGTAGAACCCCTCCCAAGGTGAATTGTTGAAGTTTCTATGAGAATTGAGGAATTATTATTTTGAGCATTCATTTTGCTTGAAAAATATTCTAAAAAAGCAACATTTTTAAAAATATAATTTAAATATTTTTATGAAAAATAATCGTCAAAAAACAAGATATTTAAATGTGTAAAGGGTGTGTCTATTTGTTGATCATTGATCAAGGATTAAAAAGCGTTAGAATATTATCTGATTTAAAAAATATGAAAGGTCGTCTGTCTTCTAATTTTTAAAATAGATCAGAGGGATCAGTGTTCTTAGAAATGAGTTTGGGGAAAAACCTCTTTGATATGGACACCCAAAAGTATCGATAAAGAGGACCTTCTTTGATATGAACACTCCTGCAAAATGGAGAAGTCCTGTATAATGGACCCTTCTTTGTTATAGACGCTCAAAAGTCTCAGCAAATGACCCCTTCTTTGATACAGACACTCAAATACCCGGCAAATTGAACCCCTCTTTGTTATGGACACATAAAAGGCTGGGTAAAATGGACCTCTCTTTGTTATGGACATCCGAAATGCTCAATAAAATGACCTCTCTTCGATATGGATACTCATGAGTCTCGGTAAAATGGACACCTCTTTGATACGGACAATCAAAAAGCTCGGTAAATTGAACCCTTCTTTGATATAGACACCAAAAATCTCGGTGAAATGGACTCTTCTTCGTTATAGACGCACAAATGTCTCAGCAAATGACCCCTTCTTTGTTATGGACATCCAAAAGTCTCGGTGAAATGGACCCCTCTTTTATATGGACATCCAAAAGCTCGGTAAATTGAACTCTTCTTTGTTAGGGACATTCAAAATACTTGGCAAAATGCAACCCTCTTTGTTATGGACGTCTAAAAGTCTTGGTAAAATGGATCCCTTTTTGTTATGAACACCCAAAGTTTCTACAAAATGGACCCCTCTTTGATATGGGCAATCAAAAATCTTGGTAAAGGGGACCCCTCATAGATATGGACACCCAAAAGTCCTGGATATGGACCCCTTTTTGACATAGACACCCAAAAGCTTCGACAAAATGAACCCTCTTTGTTACAGACACCCAAAAATCTCGACAAAATGGACTCCACTTTGATATGGACACATAAATTTCGGCAAAATGGACCGGATATAATGGATTATATCTGGGTTATATATCATTATATCAGAGGTTATCCAATAAAATTTATAAATGGTTGTTGTTTCTCGAGTTATTATTTCAAAAAATATTTCTGATTTTTCCTGATTTTCTGTTGTCTCGTCTTTGATGACCCTTAAATACTAATTTAACATGTTTTATAATTTGTGTAACAAAAGGCCACTATAGAAAAATTTGTGTTATAAATGAAAGGACGGGGGGGGGGGGGGGGAATGTGTGTCTCCGTGCTTTTTGAGCGAAGTTATTTTGCTTTTTGTAAAAGTGAGGGAAGATTCATTGTGTTTTTACATGCTTTTGCGCCACCCACACTTGACTTAAAAATATTTATTGTCAAATTTTGAAGTGAAAATTCAAAAAGAAAGAAGAAAAGTTTGGGAAAATGAAAAACAAAAATGGATGACTATTTAAAAAATATTTTAAAAATAATACGTAATGATTTTGGGGCAGAAACTGTCGAAAAATTGACAGAAATGTAGGCATTCTTACTTTGCGCCAAATTTTAGCTGCGCCGAAAATGCTGGGGTAATGGGAGGAAGCTGTCGCTACCTTCTCCAATGCTGAGGATTTTCCAATTATTTAAGTGACAGAGCTTTCTAAGGCGAGTGTGGCTATTTTAAACATGCAGCCTCAATATAGCTCCACCCTTAGGGCTGAAAAAATTGTATCTAAAATGAGAGGTATTATAAACTGGGGTCCGTTCCACACTACTTGTGGGCTGGAAGGAACATTTCTTTATGTACCTTTCACACTACAACTGGGCTGGAAGGGATTTTTCTGGGCTGGAAGGAACTGGACTGGAAGGAACATTATGTACTTTTCACACTACAATTGGGAGGGGGAGGTGGCGGAGGGGTATCTCCTAGGTAGTGTCCCCCATCAAATGGCCTACAGACAGACAGCCCCCTACCAAAAGTGAGCATTTGATTCTAAAGATACTTGAAAAAGATGGTTTTTAATAGTTACAATTTTATGTTTTTGGTAGTATTAAGATGGTTTAAAAATGTAATCGGACGATCAGAAAGAAAAAAATTTTGCCAGTGAGTGAAAGGGACTGCGAGGCTTAACGCGCTAACCATCCGTAATTCCCTACGTTTTTTATTTTTTTACTTAAGCTTTGTGAATTCCTTTGAGGAAAACCTGCTTTCAATGCGTCTTTAATCAGGTGCTCAAATATGTGGAGATTGAAAGGTGCGAGACTTTTTTGATAGCTAGTCCGCAAAATAAAAGTCCGCAAATTTAATCTGCAGAATTTTCAAAGTCCGCAAATCTAATCCGCAAGGTTTCAAAAGTGCGCAAATTCAATCCGCAAGTTTTAAAAAAGTCCGCAAAATTTAATCTGCAAAAATTTTCAAAGTCCGCAAATTTTTGTAATCTTAAAAATTTTGTGACTCACACAAATACCGGCGTCCCACAAAAGCTAAAATCGACCGATGGACACCCGGTGACCAGAAAATAAAAAAGAGGGAGAGTTGTTGCTTCCTTGCCTCGTTAGAATTTTTGGGAGAGGAGGGAGGGTGGCAGCTTCCAACTGCTGGAATGTGTGTATGAGAAAGCGCGATGGACGGCGGCTATTTTCCTTTTTATTTATTTTTTCATCCGGGAAGAAATAGAAGAAAAAAGAAAAAAATTTCTAATACTTTTACCAATCATCTAGGTATATTTATTAATACTTTAGTACATAAATTGGAAGGAAAAATTAAAAAAAAAATAAAAAATGGTTAAAAAAGTGCAGATTTATACGTGTTAGAATTTACATTATAATTGAAATTGGAAGGAAAATGAAGAAGAAAATGATGAGAATTGTAGGAGGGGGGGGGGGGGGAGAGATAATAAAAATAAAAAAATAAAGGAATAAATTAGTAATTCAAGGTTTATTAGCTCTTTTTTATCTCGATCAACCCTCAAAACCTCAAAAATGTACTGTAATTTGTGGAGGATTAATAAAAAATGGTTCTTTTTGGATATCCCACCCTCTAGTTAGAGGCAGGGGCGAGCGCAAGAGAATTTCAAAAAACGCAACGCAACGCCAAAAATCAACGCCAAAATTTGCGCCCGCCCAGGTTAGTCTCTCAATTTCCACAGGGAAATTGAGTTGAATTGAGGAAGATAGAAAGTCTGACCATTATGAACCCAGAGATAGGCTGTGCATCATGGAGTTTTGGTTTGGCGCGATTTAAAATTTTAAAAAATTGGCATTTGGCGCGCCACGCGAAAATTTTGGCGCACAGCCCTGCCAAGAGAGACTGACCCATATGAAGTTAGGAGGGTATCAAAAAGTACCAAAAATTTCTGATTAAAAATCCAGTTTTTAGCGATTTTTAGTAAAAATTTTAGAAGAAATTTGACGGTTATTTGAATCAATGATTCATTAAAAAGGCAAAAATGTATACCTGGTTAGCAAACATAGCCTTATGCAAATTGGCCGTCGATTAGGACAGAAAGGAAGTAGCGGTGGTTGGAGGGGTAGCGGTGGTTGGAAGGGTTGGTCGCCTTTTACGGGTCCTTTACTCCCTCCTTCACTTCACCTTTTGCTGGTCAGCAGCAGCCTTTTGAGTTTCCCGAGTTTTGGTTTGGGACATAATGTCCATATATGAGTAATGCGAAGGGTACAGACAGACACACACCTGCCGGACCAAAAATTGAGGAGGGAATGAGGAGTAAAAAGAATAAATTGTAAATAAATACAGGAAGGAAGGATGGAGGGGGACTCACTTCTTCGGCCATTGAACCGCCGAGAAAAAATATTCTTCCCCTTTTTAAAGGAAACTGAGCGCTAAAATGTGCATTTATTTGCACTAAAAATATTTTTAAACCAAAAACATTGAATACAAAAGCGTTGAGCGTTTATATGATATTTATTACAAGAAAATATTTTTGTAAAAATAAGAAAGGATTGGGCAAAATATGAATATTTAATGTAAAGGAAAGAGGAGAAAGGCTGTCTGGAAATGTTGACAGCTGTCAATTAAAGGGTTGAAATCAGGCTTATAAATTGGGCAAAAGGTTGTGAGCTAGATTGCTCTAAAGAGCTTGAGAAGCAAGTCTGGAAGAAGCTAAATCTAGGGAGCTCAGGATACTCGAGATAGGTCATGAAGATCACGATATCTCGGGATAAGTAAGCAGTCATAATCTCTCGTGATAAGTCATAAAGATCAGGATATCTTGGGATAAGCCAGGAAGTTCAGGGTATCTCGTAATAAGCCAGGAAGCCCAGGATATCTTGGGATAAGTAAGCAGTTCAGGATATACTGGGATATATCAGGAAGCTTTGGATATCTCGGGATAAGTAAGCATATCAGGATATCTCGTGATAAGTCACGAAGCTCAGGATATCCTGAGATAAGTAAGAAGCTCAGGATATTTCGGGATGTCAGCAGTTTAAGATCTCGCAGGATATGTCAGGAAGGGACCTCAGGGAGTCTCGGCACAAGTACTACAATTATTGGAATTACTACAATTATTGAGAAAAATAAAGAAGCAACACAAGTACATAAAAATTTGTGAGAAATTTCGAAACAAAACGGAGCAAGACAAAATTTTTAAATTGCAGATGAGGAGAATATTAAAAAGAGAAGGAGAAATAGTTTAAGTATTTTTGGGAGAAAATGCCGTTACACGATTTTTATTACTACTAAAATTCTTTAGATATAAACGGAAAGATAAGCGAAAGTGACGGGGAAGGGAGCAGGGCTGTGCGCCAAAATTTTCGCGTGGCGCGCCAAACGCCATTTTTTCAAATTTCTAAATCACGCCAAACGCTAAACGCCAAAAACCATTTTTTCAAATTTTTAAATCACGCCAAACGCTAAACGCCAAAAATTGGCCAAAAATGGACGCCAAACGCCATAGCGCACAGCCCTGGCAGGGAGTGTGCTCAATAAAAAAATTTGAGAATTTTTACAAGGAAAATAGGGAAACGCCAAAAATTGCGCACATACGGGATTGGGTAGGGTGAGGGGAACACGCCTATAAGACACAAACTTTAATAGTTTTTGAGATAATAAATTGCTTGTTTTATTGAAAATGAAGAAAAAAATAAATTTTTTAGTGTGTTTAGTGATGTTTAAAATGAAAGGAGAAAAGGGAAAACTTGTTGGAAATTTTTTTTTGCTAATTTTATTAATAGCAACAAGTGAACCATTAAAAATGGAAGGGTATAAAAAAGGTTGGGGGTTATGGGGGTTATAAAAAATATAATATAGGGGTTACTAAAAAGGAGAATTTTTAAAAAATGCTATTAATTATAAGGACACGGTATTTTTTACTTATTTTTTGATTAAATTTTTGTAATACTCGCATAGATTGGAAGTCAAAGAATGTTGCTGCGCGCAAGAAAACAACATTAAACTGACAATGTTAGAGGTGAACAAAATTAGAAATTATTTTAAAAGATCAATTTTAGAAATAAATAGATCAAAATGCCACAAATTTTAAGAAAATAATCAGATATTTTTGTTTGACGCCAAATTTTAGCTGCGCCGAAAATGCTGTTGTAAAGGAAAAGCAGTTTATAAATATTTCGGCGCAGCAAAAAATAGGCGTTGAAATTAAAAATTTTTTAAAAGAAGGGAGCTACCACAAGTTTACTAAATTTGTATGAATAAGATATGATAAAAAGATAAAAAAATTTCAGAAAAAATATTTAGGGGATAATCAAGCGATTGTCTATTGTAAACAATCAATTTTGGAACCTATCCAAATTTTTAATTTATTTAATAAAAATAAAGTTAAGGAATCTGCGCTATAAATGGATAAATAAATTAAAAAGAAATCGGCTTTTCTAGCACACAAATGCTACATTTACTAAATTAGGTCTTCTCCTCTTAAATAAATTGCAAAGCGGATCGAGCGGATAAAAGTGGATCAAACGCAATTATAATTTTTGACTGTTTCCTTTTTTTAATTAATTGCGGCACGAAATTTTTTTTATTTTAAGGAAGTAATTAGGGCAAGAGATTATCCAAAAACTGCTATGTATCTTTTATAGATAAGTAGGCAAAAAATCTGCGCCGCATTCGAGCTGCGCCGAAATATTCATCAACATTAGAGCAAAATATCCCTCAACATTTGAGAAAGTAAACGACAGCATGCTTTCATTACAGCAGCATTTTCGGCGCAACTAAAATTTGGCGTAAAACAAGAATACTCAATTATTCTCCCAAAATTCGTGGCGTTTTAATTTATTTTGATCTTGGAATATTTTTTGGAAATTTTTTGAAAATTTTTTTTCGCACCTATAAATATTAGAGACAATAAAAAACTCAAAAAAAATTTCAAAAATTTTCTTGAATAATTATGAAAAATTTGTTGTTGATTAAAGAATTACCAGTAAAATAAGCAATTTGAATGAATTTTAAGTGGATTGAGAAAAGAAAGTATTGAGAAAAATAAAAAAGGCTCAAGGACATTTTGCGCGCGTAAATGACAGTGACAGAAAAGTGTGAAGAATTTGATCGTTATTTCTCGAGAATAAAAAGGGGAGAATTGAGGGGTAGAATTTTTAATGTGTGAGTAACAATTACAGGGTTGACTTTAATTTAAGACAAGTCGAAGATTCATGGTAGCAATTCAGGGAAGCAATCCATAAACAAGATCCTTGCCTGGATAAGACTCCAAACCTTCTAGGAAACCCCCAGCTGGGGGGGGGAGGGAGATGCCTGGAGCATATCAAGATCCTGGTCTCAGCAAACCTCAAAATGATCTTGATTGGCGAGATTTTCTACAGATAAAAACTAATTGTTAAATAAATTTCATAATTTTATTGGACAGGATTAATATAGTAAAAAGAAATTTCACAAAATTAAATTAGTATTCCAAATAATAATAGATTCTACCCATACTACTAGGGTTGTCGGCTCTTGGAAAATCTTTGGATATCCGGAACCGAACCGATATCCGAACCGAAAAATCTTTGGATATCTGGAGATCGGTTCTTCGGTTCGGTCCAGAACCGACAACCTTACATACTACCTTTAATTTATCCCTTTAAACGTTTTTAACTTCAAGGCTTTTAACTTCAATTTCAAATCCTTCACTTAGTTCTTTGCGCTCTTTTTGCTTTTCGGCTTTGGTTTGGATCCAATATATTTAATATCGCCCTTCTTATAAATACAAAAAGTCCCGTCTCCGTGGTCCTCTTCGTCGTTATTCGAAGTTGGCTCAGATCCGTCAGAATTGCCATCAAAAACTTTGCAGGGGTGAATACCTTTCTCCATTTTTATATCATGCAAGGTACAAGTATCCTGATAATTGCTATTTACTCCACAAACGAATTGACCAGCTTGGCCATGAACCGCTGTCAGATTAGTAATAACTATATGGCGTTGATGTTGATCACCGCAATTGCCGCAGGAGCGACAAAAACGAACATAATTGTCTACCTTAAAAGGAAAATATTTGTTAAGCTATATGGGAGCTTTAAAATCGAGAGCTTGAGGATCGAGAGTCATGCTTCGATTCAATTTTTGATCTTGCCGGGGATTTGATAGCTGCTCTTATTTGTATCGCCTTGGAGGGACTTTTCTTACCTCTAACGGTTTTTATTGGAAGAGGTGCCTCAAAAAGGACCTCATATTTAAGGAATAAGAGATACCGGTACTTATTTAGTTTCCCCCCCCAGTCAGTTTTTTCTAAAAATATATAAAAATGGTCAGTCTGAACAACAATTGTAGAACCCATCGAGCTGTGTCGAATGACACCAAAATCAACAAAATCCGACTTGATTGGACCGAGATACAGACCCCAGAACCACTGGGGCGTAAAATCTTATGGACGAAAATTTATACAAATGATAGCTCATTCGAAAGAGCTCGTCGAGCTGAGTCGAATGACACCAAAATCGACGTGATCCGACTTGATTTGACAAAGATTTGACATAAATTGTCGACTTCGGCAGGTCTAAATAATGTCATAACTTTGTCAAATCTTGTCCGATTACGTTGATTTCGATGTCATTCGACTCAGCTCGACGAGCTCTTTCGAATGAGCTATCATTTGCTTAAATTTTTTTAATTTCAAAAAATCACACCTGTGGTTGTTCAATTTTCAGGGGTCTGTATCTCGGTCCAATCAAGTCGGATTTTGTTGATTTTGGTGTCATTCGACACAGCTCGATGGGTTCTACAATTGTTGTTCAGACTGACCATTTTTATATATTTTTAGAAAAAACTGACTGGGGGGGGGGAAACTAAATAAGTACCGAGATACCTAGCTGGATAGCGGGGTTTAAGATCTATTTATTAAAGGGAAAGTGAGTCAGCTCCCCTGTAGCGCATGTACATGCTGAGCGAAAGGACCTAGCAATAGCTGTCAGGAGGTCGCATGCTTGTTGCCTGCCCTTGGATGCCGGGGATTGATGCCAGCCCTTATTTCATACCTAAATAGTACGTATAGCTTACATAATAGTTGTTAACATTCAGTGTCCCCTTTCCGTCAAATTGCATAACTTTGTCTTCTCCATTCCTAGCACCACCACCATTGACATTATAAACACAATCATCAGAGTCTCCTAAATATTGAATAATGAAATGTGAGGTAGGGCAAACGTTTTGGCGTTATTTCTGGCCGATTTTGGCGTTCTGACGTTTGGCGTTTTTTAAAAATTTAAAAATTGGCGTTTGCGTTTGGCGCGCAATGGAAAAATTTTGGCGCACAACCCTTTTTGGGATGATTTTAATTTTTCCTCTTACCATTAAAATTAAGAGCATCTTCCCCAACATCCTCAAACCAAACATTGTTTATATCGCAATCTCCATCACAAAGAACTCCATGAGCAGAGCCTTTAGTCCCAGGCCGTGCACCAATTATACAATTAGATAAAGAACCACCATCTTTTATTTCAAAAACGTAGCCTTGATGCTCGTTCTGACCTCCGTTTCCAAGTTTACTCGGATCAGGAATATAACGATCAAAGTTACAGTCACGGTTAGTAATTTGTATTGTTTCGGGTACCTGTTTATTTAAAAATATTTCCTCCAATTTTTAAAAATTGCCTGAATATCATTTCTTCGTGTAGGCCAAAAGTCAGCCTTACATAAAGCAAATGAAGAAATTATGAAAAGGAAATGGAAGCTAGTTTTGCTTGAAAACATTTTTTACCTCTTAAAAATTTTTAAATTAGAAGACAATAAGGGTGGAATTTCCAATAACAAAGTCGACGTAGACGACAGAGAGACAAGTCGACTTCAAAGAAGTCTAGATACTAGGCTCGATAATAAGGAGGGTGGATATGGATATACGGATTACAAAAAAGACAGGATATCCGGTACTCTTCGATTCATATAGTGGATACGGATATCCGGGGATTTCCCAGGATCCTCCAACCTTACCCCATACTGACAGGAAGGCCCGAGGGATGTGGTTATAGAGGAGATCCCGTATGTGTTTCACGGATAGGCCGTGTGGAGAAAAAAGTCGGGTAGGGTTTCGGGTCGGAAAAAGACCAGGTATTGCCGGCATCCTATACTCATCCTATACTCCTTCTATGCAGCAGGGAGGGAGTTTGCCTGATTTTAAAAAGCGGAAAACGGAGGCTGGAACATGAAAGGGGAAGTGCTCCCAAATAAAAAACGGAGGACGGAACTCGGAGGGGGAATAGATTCCATCCCTGCCCCATCCTGGGGAAGAGACCCATCCTTATTAATTATTTCTGAGGGAGAGACTAAATTAAAATCGCTATTAATCTCTATTAAAAAATTTTTTTAAAGATAAAAAAGGAGAGAAATTAAATTTAATTAATACTGCTCCAAGCGTTGCTTCACTTATTAAATATTAAAAAAATTTAATTGTTTATTCAGGATTTTTTTAAATTTTATAAATCTCACATGTTAATTTTATAAATTATTTCTCTTAAAAAATTTTTTTTTCTCGTGAAATTTTTTTTTAATTTTTTTAAATTATAAAAAAAATTATAAAAAAAATTTTTTTTTTTTTAATTTTTTTAAATTATAAAAAAAAGCCATTTAAGTAAATAAATAAATTTTTTATTTAATTTTTTCCCGAAAAATATTTTTTTATTTTCTCTAAAACTTTTTAAAAATTCTTTTGGATACAATTTAATCCAAAAAATTTAAATTTTATTTTGGTTCGAAAATTTAATTTTTGATTTTTAAGGGGTACGCCTAGGCGCACTGCCATAACGGCGCTAGGCCATAACTTGCTTCAAGAAGCCCGAATCATCTAGCAGTATTTAAAACACATGCGGGGGTTAAACGAACATAAGGATAAAGGAGAAAGCATTAGTCGATGCCCCTGTAGCTTAGTGGTCGAGCAGTGGGCTGTGCGCCAAAATTTTCCCGTGGCGCGCCAAACGCCATTTTTTCAAATTTTAAGATCACGCCAAACACAAAACGCCAAAAATCGGCCAAAAATGGACACCAAACGCAAAACGCCATGGCGCACAGCCTAGTAGGCGCGAGGCTTAGTAGGCGCAAAGCCTTAACTGGCTGGAAATTTTCTGGCCCTTAACAATTTTGGCACGAATCTCTTTAGCTCGATGAGAGGAATCGTTTAATACTAAATTTGGTAAGATACGGGCATCTTGAAGCAAGTTATGACTTTGCGCCGTTATGGCACAGCGCCCTTTTGGGCTCCCCAAAAAATTAAAAAAAAAATTTTTTTTTATTCAAAATTGCGTCAAAAAAAATTCGATTTTTTTTTGCCCATTATGAAATTTCTAAAAAATATTTTTTAGATTATTTTCTACCAAGCCTGTGTCAACGGAAATTGAATTTAAAATTATTAAATGTATAGTTTGTATAATTTTGAAATTCAAGTTCGAATGTAAATAAAAAAATATTTTTTTCTAATAATACTTTCACTAAATCCTCTAATAGAATTACACACCAAACTGAGAGAGTCGCACGAGAATCGAGAGATCAAGAAAAGTTGATTATCGATAACCGAGATTTTTTCGAGGTCCCATCTCTTCTGTACTACAAACCAGTGAATCCCGTGTTGGGTCTGAAAAAGGGGTCGGAAAATTCGGTCGGAAAAAGTCCGGGTTTCGGGTAGGGCCATCTAGGGGGATTAAAAGTGGAAAAAGCCGGGCGGGTTGGAAAATTTTTCGGATATTGGAAATTTTTTATGATCAGATTGTGATTTTGACCGATCCTACCAACATTCCTAATAGATGTCCAAGAAAATATAGACTTGTTTATTATTACAGAATTTATCAAAGACCAAATTTAACATTGTTATTAACGCAAAGGATGACTTTATCATATTTTTATAATCTCTAGCACATTTCTTGCTTAAAATTTACTCATTTTCTCTCACTTTTGCTTCTTCTTCTGGGTACTTCTCGCAGGAATATAATTAATCTCAGCCTCCTCATAGTCACAATATTCATTGATTCCAGTCCCCAAAGATTTAGGCTCCCCGCCAGCCTTTGGTTTAAAGAGTTTGCATGGATGAACACCCTCCGTATCTATTTTTATATCGTGTAAATGGGCAACGTCCCCCTCATTTATTCCAACAATAAATTGGCCAGGCATGCCATCAATCGCAGTCAAATTTCGAATATTTACGTGACGTTCATATTCAGTTTTGCAATTGCCACAGCAGCGGAAAAGACGGACGTAATCCTCTACCTTTAATTAACAATTAAGGGGTACGGAAGGGCGCGAGGCCATAAAGGCGCGAAGCCATAACTTGCTGGAAAATTTCTGGGCCTTATCAATTTTGGCACTAATCTCTTTAGCTCGATGGGAGGAATCGTTTAATACTAAATTTGGTAAGATTCGGGCATCTTGAAGCAAGTTATGCCTTTGCGCCGTTATAGTGTCGCGCCGATATGGCACCGCGCCATTTAGGGAATATCCCCAATCAGAGAGGATAAATTTTAAAAATTTACATAATAATCTTCAATATTTGCTGTTCCTTTCCCGTCAAACTGAAATACTTTGTCCACTGCATGTCTTGCGCCACCACCTTTAACATTATACACGGGATCTCCAGATATGCCTTGATAAAAAATTTTTTAATAAACTAATTAAATACATCAAGGGATAGTAGTGTGAAAGGAACATTGGTAGTGTAAAGGGAACATTTCTTTTAGTGTGAGGAGAACATAACGTAGCGTGAAGAGAACTTAGGGTATTGTGAGAGGGCAAAGTAGTATTAAGGGAACATAGAGTAGTGTGAAAGGAACATATGGTAGTGTGAAGGGAGCATTTTTGGCAGTGTGAAGGGAACATATGGTAGTGTGAAGGGAACTTTTTGATAGTGTGAAGATAACATGGGGTAGTTTGAAAATAACCCAGGGTAGTGTGAAAAGAACATAGGGTATCTTAAGGTAGTGTGAAAGTAACATGTAACTTCTAATTACTCTCAAAATCTTTTTAAATAATTACCATAAAAGGTAATAGCATCTTCCCCAACATCCTCAAACCAAACATTGTTTATATTACAATCTCCAATGCATATAATTCCGTCAGCAGAGCCTTGAGTTCCAGGTGCTGCACCAATTATACAATTAGATAAAGTAGCACCATTCTTTAATATAAACACGTGTTTTTGTCGTTCTCGTTGACTTCCATCGCCAAAAGTTTGAGGATCAGGGATATAACGGTCGTATTTACAGTCAAATTTTCCGCCAACTTTTTTGGGTGCTTTTAACTGTTATTTAAATTTTTTAAATCAATTCTAATACACTTGCTCCCCTAATAGAATGCCCCCTTCATTCGAATGCCACCCTTTAATATGCCACTTTGGAAGGGGATTGAAAAAATAGTGGTAAGGGAACATAAGGTAGTGTGAAAGGAACATGGGTAGTCTGAAGGGTACATAGGGTAGTCTGAAAGGAACATGAAGTAGTGTGAAAGGAACATAGGGTAGTCTGAAGGGAACATAGTGTAGTCTGCAAGGAATATAAGGTAGTGTGAAAGGAACATAGGGTTGTGTGAAGATAATATAGAGTAGTCTGAAAGGAACATAAAGGTAGTGTGAAAGGAACATAGGGTTGTGTGAAGATAATATAGAGTAGTCTGAAAGGAACATAAAGGTAGTGTGAAAGGAACATAGGGTAGTCTGAACGGAACATAGGGTAGTGTGAAAGGAACATGGGTAGTCTGAACGGAACATAGGGTAGTGTGAAAGGAACATAGTGTAGTTTGAAAGAGACATAGGGTAGTCTGAAAGGAACCCAGGGTAGTCCGATAGTGTGAATTTCATTTTATGCTATGGCTTTCTATTGGAGCATAGACGGTAATAACAAGATTCTAAATTACCGTAATATTGTTTCTAGCCTTAGGCCAAAAATCGGCTTCACATGAATATAAAATAGAGAAGAATAAGAAAATTAAATTATTTTTAAACATTTTTTCAAGAGAAATTACTTCAAAATTTTTAAGCTAGAATGGTTTCAACACCATTTTAACTTGCTTAAATATTTATCGGAAGCTTTAAAATTTTTTTTTAAATTTTAACAAATTCAAATCACATGTCAAAAATTAAAAAAAAATTTTTTTAAGCCAATACAAACTCCAAATTTTTTAAATTTTAAAAATTAATAGCAGATAAGTAAACACATAATTGAAGCAATTTATTAAAAAGCTTCAAATTTTAACGTGCGTAAATTTTATAAAAAATTTCTCTTGACGCAATTTAAGTACATAATCGTAAATTAAATATACTAGTATAATCGTAAATTAAATACACTAGTATGTGCTGTATCAGATACCGTTTGATTTGTTTTGGTATCTTTTATCACCATCGAGAAAATCCATTTTAAATATAATCAGTCAAAAAATAATTACCCCATAAAAGTTTATCGTATTATATCTTATGGTATATTGATCGGGTACAATTCGTCTTGGTAAATTAAATACACTAGTATGTGCTGTATCAGAAACCGTTTGATTTGTTTTGGTATCTTTTATCACCATCGAGAAAATCCATTTTAAATATAGTCAGTCAAAAAATAATTACCCCATAAAAGTTTATCGTATTATATCTTATGGTATATTGATCGGGTACAATTCGCTTGGTAAATTAAATACACTAGTATGTGCTGTATCAGAAACCGTTTGATTTGTTTTGGTATCTTTTATCACCATCGAGAAAATCAATTTTAAATATAGTCAGTCAAAAAATAATTACCCCATAAAAGTTTATCGTATTATATCTTATGGTATATTGATCGGGTACAATTCGCTTGGTAAATTAAATACACTAGTATGTGCTGTATCAGAAACCGTTTGATTTGTTTTGGTATCTTTTATCACCATCGAGAAAATCAATTTTAAATATAGTCAGTCAAAAAATAATTACCCCATAAAAGTTTATCGTATTATATCTTATGGTATATTGATCGGGTACAATTCGTCTTGGTAAATTAAATACACTAGTATGTGCTGTATCAGAAACCGTTTGATTTGTTTTGGTATCTTTTATCACCATCGAGAAAATCAATTTTAAATATAGTCAGTCAAAAAATAATTACCCCATAAAAGTTTATCGTATTATATCTTATGGTATATTGATCGGGTACAATTCGCTTGGTAAATTAAATACACTAGTATGTGCTGTATCAGAAACCGTTTGATTTGTTTTGGTATCTTTTATCACCATCGAGAAAATCAATTTTAAATATAGTCAGTCAAAAAATAATTACCCCATAAAAGTTTATCGTATTATATCTTATGGTATATTGATCGGGTACAATTCGCTTGGTAAATTAAATACACTAGTATGTGCTGTATCAGAAACCGTTTGATTTGTTTTGGTATCTTTTATCACCATCGAGAAAATCAATTTTAAATATAGTCAGTCAAAAAATAATTACGCCATAAAAGTTTATCGTATTATATCTTATGGTATATTGATCGGGTACAATTCGTCTTGGTAAATTAAATACACTAGTATGTGCTGTATCAGAAACCGTTTGATTTGTTTTGGTATCTTTTATCACCATCGAGAAAATCCATTTTAAATATAGTCAGTCAAAAAATAATTACCCCATAAAAGTTTATCGTATTATATCTTATGGTATATTGATCGGGTACAATTCGCTTGGTAAATTAAATACACTAGTATGTGCTGTATCAGAAACCGTTTGATTTGTTTTGGTATCTTTTATCACCATCGAGAAAATCAATTTTAAATATAGTCAGTCAAAAAATAATTACCCCATAAAAGTTTATCGTATTATATCTTATGGTATATTGATCGGTTACAATTCGCTTGGTAAATTAAATACACTAGTATGTGCTGTATCAGAAACCGTTTAATTTGTTTTGGTATCTTTTATCACCATCGAGAAAATCAATTTTAAATATAGTCAGTCAAAAAATAATTACCCCATAAAAGTTTATCGTATTATATCTTATGGTATATTGATCGGGTACAATTCGCTTGGTAAATTAAATACACTAGTATGTGCTGTATCAGAAACCGTTTGATTTGTTTTGGTATCTTTTATCACCATCGAGAAAATCCATTTTAAATATAGTCAGTCAAAAAATAATTACCCCATAAAAGTTTATCGTATTATATCTTATGGTATATTGATCGGGTACAATTCGCTTGGTAAATTAAATACACTAGTATGTGCTGTATCAGAAACCGTTTGATTTGTTTTGGTATCTTTTATCACCATCGAGAAAATCAATTTTAAATATAGTCAGTCAAAAAATAATTACCCCATAAAAGTTTATCGTATTATATCTTATGGTATATTGATCGTGTACAATTCGTCTTGGTAAATTAAATACACTAGTATGTGCTGTATCAGAAACCGTTTGATTTGTTTTGGTATCTTTTATCACCATCGAGAAAATCAATTTTAAATATAGTCAGTCAAAAAATAATTACCCCATAAAAGTTTATCGTATTATATCTTATGGTATATTGATCGGTTACAATTCGCTTGGTAAATTAAATACACTAGTATGTGCTGTATCAGAAACCGTTTGATTTGTTTTGGTATCTTTTATCACCATCGAGAAAATCAATTTTAAATATAGTCAGTCAAAAAATAATTACCCCATAAAAGTTTATCGTATTATATCTTATGGTATATTGATCGGGTACAATTCGCTTGGTAAATTAAATACACTAGTATGTGCTGTATCAGAAACCGTTTAATTTGTTTTGGTATCTTTTATCACCATCGAGAAAATCAATTTTAAATATAGTCAGTCAAAAAATAATTACCCCATAAAAGTTTATCGTATTATATCTTATGGTATATTGATCGGGTACAATTCGCTTGGTAAATTAAATACACTAGTATGTGCTGTATCAGAAACCGTTTGATTTGTTTTGGTATCTTTTATCACCATCGAGAAAATCCATTTTAAATATAGTCAGTCAAAAAATAATTACCCCATAAAAGTTTATCGTATTATATCTTATGGTATATTGATCGGGTACAATTCGCTTGGTAAATTAAATACACTAGTATGTGCTGTATCAGAAACCGTTTGATTTGTTTTGGTATCTTTTATCACCATCGAGAAAATCAATTTTAAATATAGTCAGTCAAAAAATAATTACCCCATAAAAGTTTATCGTATTATATCTTATGGTATATTGATCGGGTACAATTCGTCTTGGTAAATTAAATACACTAGTATGTGCTGTATCAGAAACCGTTTGATTTGTTTTGGTATCTTTTATCACCATCGAGAAAATCAATTTTAAATATAGTCAGTCAAAAAATAATTACCCCATAAAAGTTTATCGTATTATATCTTATGGTATATTGATCGGGTACAATTCGTCTTGGTAAATTAAATACACTAGTATGTGCTGTATCAGAAACCGTTTGATTTGTTTTGGTATCTTTTATCACCATCGAGAAAATCCATTTTAAATATAGTCAGTCAAAAAATAATTACCCCATAAAAGTTTATCGTATTATATCTTATGGTATATTGATCGGGTACAATTCGTCTTGGTAAATTAAATACACTAGTATGTGCTGTATCAGAAACCGTTTGATTTGTTTTGGTATCTTTTATCACCATCGAGAAAATCCATTTTAAATATAGTCAGTCAAAAAATAATTACCCCATAAAAGTTTATCGTATTATATCTTATGGTATATTGATCGGGTACAATTCGCTTGGTAAATTAAATACACTAGTATGTGCTGTATCAGAAACCGTTTGATTTGTTTTGGTATCTTTTATCACCATCGAGAAAATCAATTTTAAATATAGTCAGTCAAAAAATAATTACCCCATAAAAGTTTATCGTATTATATCTTATGGTATATTGATCGGGTACAATTCGTCTTGGTAAATTAAATACACTAGTATGTGCTGTATCAGAAACCGTTTGATTTGTTTTGGTATCTTTTATCACCATCGAGAAAATCCATTTTAAATATAGTCAGTCAAAAAATAATTACCCCATAAAAGTTTATCGTATTATATCTTATGGTATATTGATCGGGTACAATTCGCTTGGTAAATTAAATACACTAGTATGTGCTGTATCAGAAACCGTTTGATTTGTTTTGGTATCTTTTATCACCATCGAGAAAATCCATTTTAAATATAGTCAGTCAAAAAATAATTACCCCATAAAAGTTTATCGTATTATATCTTATGGTATATTGATCGGGTACAATTCGTCTTGGTAAATTAAATACACTAGTATGTGCTGTATCAGAAACCGTTTGATTTGTTTTGGTATCTTTTATCACCATCGAGAAAATCAATTTTAAATATAGTCAGTCAAAAAATAATTACCCCATAAAAGTTTATCGTATTATATCTTATGGTATATTGATCGGGTACAATTCGCTTGGTAAATTAAATACACTAGTATGTGCTGTATCAGAAACCGTTTAATTTGTTTTGGTATCTTTTATCACCATCGAGAAAATCAATTTTAAATATAGTCAGTCAAAAAATAATTACCCCATAAAAGTTTATCGTATTATATCTTATGGTATATTGATCGGGTACAATTCGCTTGGTAAATTAAATACACTAGTATGTGCTGTATCAGAAACCGTTTGATTTGTTTTGGTATCTTTTATCACCATCGAGAAAATCCATTTTAAATATAGTCAGTCAAAAAATAATTACCCCATAAAAGTTTATCGTATTATATCTTATGGTATATTGATCGGGTACAATTCGCTTGGTAAATTAAATACACTAGTATGTGCTGTATCAGAAACCGTTTGATTTGTTTTGGTATCTTTTATCACCATCGAGAAAATCAATTTTAAATATAGTCAGTCAAAAAATAATTACCCCATAAAAGTTTATCGTATTATATCTTATGGTATATTGATCGGGTACAATTCGTCTTGGTAAATTAAATACACTAGTATGTGCTGTATCAGAAACCGTTTGATTTGTTTTGGTATCTTTTATCACCATCGAGAAAATCAATTTTAAATATAGTCAGTCAAAAAATAATTACCCCATAAAAGTTTATCGTATTATATCTTATGGTATATTGATCGGGTACAATTCGTCTTGGTAAATTAAATACACTAGTATGTGCTGTATCAGAAACCGTTTGATTTGTTTTGGTATCTTTTATCACCATCGAGAAAATCCATTTTAAATATAGTCAGTCAAAAAATAATTACCCCATAAAAGTTTATCGTATTATATCTTATGGTATATTGATCGGGTACAATTCGTCTTGGTAAATTAAATACACTAGTATGTGCTGTATCAGAAACCGTTTGATTTGTTTTGGTATCTTTTATCACCATCGAGAAAATCCATTTTAAATATAGTCAGTCAAAAAATAATTACCCCATAAAAGTTTATCGTATTATATCTTATGGTATATTGATCGGGTACAATTCGCTTGGTAAATTAAATACACTAGTATGTGCTGTATCAGAAACCGTTTGATTTGTTTTGGTATCTTTTATCACCATCGAGAAAATCCATTTTAAATATAGTCAGTCAAAAAATAATTACCCCATAAAAGTTTATCGTATTATATCTTATGGTATATTGATCGGATACAATTCGTCTTGGTAAATTAAATACACTAGTATGTGCTGTATCAGAAACCGTTTGATTTGTTTTGATATCTTTTATCACCATCGAGAAAATCAATTTTAAATATAGTCAGTCAAAAAATAATTACCCCATAAAAGTTTATCGTATTATATCTTATGGTATATTGATCGGGTACAATTCGTCTTGGTAAATTAAATACACTAGTATGTGCTGTATCAGAAACCGTTTGATTTGTTTTGGTATCTTTTATCACCATCGAGAAAATCCATTTTAAATATAGTCAGTCAAAAATAATTACCCCATAAAAGTTTATCGTATTATATCTTATGGTATATTGATCGGGTACAATTCGTCTTGGTAAATTAAATACACTAGTATGTGCTGTATCAGAAACCGTTTGATTTGTTTTGGTATCTTTTATCACCATCGAGAAAATCAATTTTAAATATAGTCAGTCAAAAAATAATTACCCCATAAAAGTTTATCGTATTATATCTTATGGTATATTGATCGGGTACAATTCGTCTTGGTAAATTAAATACACTAGTATGTGCTGTATCAGAAACCGTTTGATTTGTTTTGGTATCTTTTATCACCATCGAGAAAATCAATTTTAAATATAGTCAGTCAAAAAATAATTACCCCATAAAAGTTTATCGTATTATATCTTATGGTATATTGATCGGGTACAATTCGTCTTGGTAAATTAAATACAATAGTATGTGCTGTATCAGAAACCGTTTGATTTGTTTTGGTATCTTTTATCACCATCGAGAAAATCCATTTTAAATATAGTCAGTCAAAAAATAATTACCCCATAAAAGTTTATCGTATTATATCTTATGGTATATTGATCGGGTACAATTCGTCTTGGTAAATTAAATACACTAGTATGTGCTGTATCAGAAACCGTTTGATTTGTTTTGGTATCTTTTATCACCATCGAGAAAATCCATTTTAAATATAGTCAGTCAAAAAATAATTACCCCATAAAAGTTTATCGTATTATATCTTATGGTATATTGATCGGGTAGAATTCGTCTTGGTAAATTAAATACACTAGTATGTGCTGTATCAGAAACCGTTTGATTTGTTTTGGTATCTTTTATCACCATCGAGAAAATCCATTTTAAATATAGTCAGTCAAAAAATAATTACCCCATAAAAGTTTATCGTATTATATCTTATGGTATATTGATCGGGTACAATTCGTCTTGGTAAATTAAATACACTAGTATGTGCTGTATCAGAAACCGTTTGATTTGTTTTGGTATCTTTTATCACCATCGAGAAAATCAATTTTAAATATAGTCAGTCAAAAAATAATTACCCCATAAAAGTTTATCGTATTATATCTTATGGTATATTGATCGGGTACAATTCGTCTTGGTAAATTAAATACACTAGTATGTGCTGTATCAGAAACCGTTTGATTTGTTTTGGTATCTTTTATCACCATCGAGAAAATCCATTTTAAATATAGTCAGTCAAAAAATAATTACCCCATAAAAGTTTATCGTATTATATCTTATGGTATATTGATCGGGTACAATTCGTCTTGGTAAATTAAATACACTAGTATGTGCTGTATCAGAAACCGTTTGATTTGTTTTGGTATCTTTTATCACCATCGAGAAAATCCATTTTAAATATAGTCAGTCAAAAAATAATTACCCCATAAAAGTTTATCGTATTATATCTTATGGTATATTGATCGGGTACAATTCGTCTTGGTAAATTAAATACACTAGTATGTGCTGTATCAGAAACCGTTTGATTTGTTTTGGTATCTTTTATCACCATCGAGAAAATCAATTTTAAATATAGTCAGTCAAAAAATAATTACCCCATAAAAGTTTATCGTATTATATCTTATGGTATATTGATCGGGTACAATTCGTCTTGGTAAATTAAATACACTAGTATGTGCTGTATCAGAAACCGTTTGATTTGTTTTGGTATCTTTTATCACCATCGAGAAAATCAATTTTAAATATAGTCAGTCAAAAAATAATTACCCCATAAAAGTTTATCGTATTATATCTTATGGTATATTGATCGGGTACAATTCGTCTTGGTAAATTAAATACACTAGTATGTGCTGTATCAGAAACCGTTTGATTTGTTTTGGTATCTTTTATCACCATCGAGAAAATCAATTTTAAATATAGTCAGTCAAAAAATAATTACCCCATAAAAGTTTATCGTATTATATCTTATGGTATATTGATCGGATACAATTCGTCTTGGTAAATTAAATACACTAGTATGTGCTGTATCAGAAACCGTTTGATTTGTTTTGGTATCTTTTATCACCATCGAGAAAATCAATTTTAAATATAGTCAGTCAAAAAATAATTACCCCATAAAAGTTTATCGTATTATATCTTATGGTATATTGATCGGGTACAATTCGTCTTGGTAAATTAAATACACTAGTATGTGCTGTATCAGAAACCGTTTGATTTGTTTTGGTATCTTTTATCACCATCGAGAAAATCCATTTTAAATATAGTCAGTCAAAAAATAATTACCCCATAAAAGTTTATCGTATTATATCTTATGGTATATTGATCGGGTACAATTCGTCTTGGTAAATTAAATAATCTAGTATGTGCTGTATCAGAAACCGTTTGATTTGTTTTGGTATCTTTTATCACCATCGAGAAAATCAATTTTAAATATAGTCAGTCAAAAAATAATTACCCCATAAAAGTTTATCGTATTATATCTTATGGTATGATGATCGGGTACAATTCGTCTTGGTAAATTAAATACACTAGTATGTGCTGTATCAGAAACCGTTTGATTTGTTTTGGTATCTTTTATCACCATCGAGAAAATCAATTTTAAATATAGTCAGTCAAAAAATAATTACCCCATAAAAGTTTATCGTATTATATCTTATGGTATATTGATCGGGTACAATTCGTCTTGGTAAATTAAATACACTAGTATGTGCTGTATCAGAAACCGTTTGATTTGTTTTGGTATCTTTTATCACCATCGAGAAAATCAATTTTAAATATAGTCAGTCAAAAAATAATTACCCCATAAAAGTTTATCGTATTATATCTTATGGTATATTGATCGGGTACAATTCGTCTTGGTAAATTAAATACACTAGTATGTGCTGTATCAGAAACCGTTTGATTTGTTTTGGTATCTTTTATCACCATCGAGAAAATCCATTTTAAATATAGTCAGTCAAAAAATAATTAAACCATAAAAGTTTATCGTATTATATCTTATGGTATATTGATCGGATACAATTCGTCTTGGTAAATTAAATACAATAGTATGTGCTGTATCAGAAACCGTTTGATTTGTTTTGGTATCTTTTATCACCATCGAGAAAATCAATTTTAAATATAGTCAGTCAAAAAATAATTACCCCAATTGACTGTATGGTATTATATATTATGGTATATTGATCTGGTACAATTCGTCTTGTAAATTAAATACACTAGTATGTGCTGTATCAGAAACCGTTTGATTTGTTTTGGTATCTTTTATCACCATCGAGAAAATCAATTTTAAATATAGTCAGTCAAAAAATAATTACCCCATAAAAGTTTATCGTATTATATCTTATGGTATATTGATCGGGTACAATTCGTCTTGGTAAATTAAATACACTAGTATGTGCTGTATCAGAAACCGTTTGATTTGTTTTGGTATCTTTTATCACCATCGAGAAAATCAATTTTAAATATAGTCAGTCAAAAAATAATTACCCCATAAAAGTTTATCGTATTATATCTTATGGTATATTGATCGGGTACAATTCGTCTTGGTAAATTAAATACACTAGTATGTGCTGTATCAGAAACCGTTTGATTTGTTTTGGTATCTTTTATCACCATCGAGAAAATCAATTTTAAATATAGTCAGTCAAAAAATAATTACCCCATAAAAGTTTATCGTATTATATCTTATGGTATATTGATCGGGTACAATTCGTCTTGGTAAATTAAATACACTAGTATGTGCTGTATCAGATACCGTTTGATTTGTTTTGGTATCTTTTATCACCATCGAGAAAATCCATTTTAAATATAGTCAGTCAAAAAATAATTACCCCATAAAAGTTTATCGTATTATATCTTATGGTATATTGATCGGGTACAATTCGTCTTGGTAAATTAAATACACTAGTATGTGCTGTATCAGAAACCGTTGATTGTTTTGGTATCTTTTATCACCATCGAGAAATTCAATTTAAATATAGTCAGTCAAAAAATAATTACCCCATAAAAGTTTATCGTATTATATCTTATGGTATATTGATCGGGTACAATTCGTCTTGGTAAATTAAATACACTAGTATGTGCTGTATCAGAAAACCGTTTGATTTGTTTTGGTATCTTTTATCACCATCGAGAAAATCAATTTTAAATATAGTCAGTCAAAAAATAATTACCCCATAAAAGTTTATCGTATTATATCTTATGGTATATTGATCGGGTACAATTCGTCTTGGTAAATTAAATACACTAGTATGTGCTGTATCAGAAACCGTTTGATTTGTTTTGGTATCTTTTATCACCATCGAGAAAATCCATTTTAAATATAGTCAGTCAAAAAATAATTACCCCATAAAAGTTTATCGTATTATATCTTATGGTATATTGATCGGATACAATTCGTCTTGGTAAATTAAATACAATAGTATGTGCTGTATCAGAAACCGTTTGATTTGTTTTGGTATCTTTTATCACCATCGAGAAAATCATTTTAAATATAGTCAGTCAAAAAATAATTACCCCATAAAAGTTTATCGTATTATATCTTATGGTATATTGATCGGGTACAATTCGTCTTGGTAAATTAAATACACTAGTATGTGCTGTATCAGAAACCGTTTGATTTGTTTTGGTATCTTTTATCACCATCGAGAAAATCAATTTTAAATATAGTCAGTCAAAAAATAATTACCCCATAAAAGTTTATCGTATTATATCTTATGGTATATTGATCGGGTACAATTCGTCTTGGTAAATTAAATACACTAGTATGTGCTGTATCAGAAACCGTTTGATTTGTTTTGGTATCTTTTATCACCATCGAGAAAATCAATTTTAATATAGTCAGTCAAAAAATAATTACCCCATAAAAGTTTATCGTATTATATCTTATGGTATATTGATCGGGTACAATTCGTCTTGGTAAATTAAATACACTAGTATGTGCTGTATCAGAAACCGTTTGATTTGTTTTGGTATCTTTTATCACCATCGAGAAAATCAATTTTAAATATAGTCAGTCAAAAAATAATTTTATTGAGTTCATAAAAGTTTATCGTATTATATCTTATGGTATATTGATCGGGTACAATTCGTCTTGGTAAATTAAATACACTAGTATGTGCTGTATCAGATACCGTTTGATTTGTTTGGTATTTTATCACCATCGAGAAAATCAATTTTAAATATAGTCAGTCAAAAAATAATTACCCCATAAAAGTTTATCGTATTATATCTTATGGTATATTGATCGGGTTGACAATTCGTCTTGGTAAATTAAATACACTAGTATGTGCTGTATCAGAAACCGTTTGATTTGTTTTGGTATCTTTTATCACCATCGAGAAAAATCAATTTTAAATATAGTCAGTCAAAAAAATATTACCCCATAAAAGTTTATCGTATTATATCTTATGGTATATTGATCGGGTACAATTCGTCTTGGTAAATTAAATACACTAGTATGTGCTGTATCAGAAACCGTTTGATTTGTTTAGGAATATATTATCACCATCGAGAAAATCAATTTTAAATATAGTCAGTCAAAAAATAATTACCCCATAAAAGTTTATCGTATTATATCTTATGGTTGTTTGATCGGGTACAATTCGTCTTGGTAAATTAAATACACGAGTATGTGCTGTATCAGAAACCGTTTGATTTGTTTTGGTATCTTTTAGCACCCTCGAGAACATCAATTTTAATGATAGTCAGGCAAAAATTACTTCCCCCATAAAGTTTATCGTATTATATCTTATGGTATATTGATCGGGTACAATTCGTCTTGGTAAATTAAATACACTAGTATGTGCTGTATCAGAAACCGTTTGATTTGTTTTGGTATCTTTTATCACCATCGAGAAAATCAATTTTAAATATAGTCAGTCAAAAAATAATTACCCCATAAAAGTTTATCGTATTATATCTTATGGTATATTGATCGGGTACAATTCGTCTTGGTAAATTAAATACACTAGTATGTGCTGTATCAGAAACCGTTTGATTTGTTTTGGTATCTTTTATCACCATCGAGAAAATCAATTTTAAATATAGTCAGTCAAAAAATAATTACCCACAAAAAGTTTATCGTATTATATCTTATGGTATATTGATCGGGTACAATTCGTCTTGGTAAATTAAATACACTAGTATGTGCTGTATCAGAAACCGTTTGATTTGTTTTGGTATCTTTTATCACCATCGAGAAAATCCATTTTAAATATAGTCAGTCAAAAAATAATTACCCCATAAAAGTTTATCGTATTATATCTTATGGTATATTGATCGGGTACAATTCGTCTTGGTAAATTAAATACACTAGTATGTGCTGTATCAGAAATCGTTTGATTTGTTTTGGTATCTTTTATCACCATCGAGAAAATCAATTTTAAATATAGTCAGTCAAAAAATAATTACCCCATAAAAGTTTATCGTATTATATCTTATGGTATATTGATCGGGTACAATTCGTCTTGGTAAATTAAATACACTAGTATGTGCTGTATCAGAAACCGTTTGATTTGTTTTGGTATCTTTTATCACCATCGAGAAAATAATTTAAATATAGTCAGTCAAAAAATAATTACCCCATAAAAGTTTATCGTATTATATCTTATGGTATATTGATCGGCTACAATTCGTCTTGGTAAATTAAATACACTAGTATGTGCTGTATCAGAAACCGTTTGATTTGTTTTGGTATCTTTATCACCATCGAGAAAATCATTTTAAATATAGTCAGTCAAAAAATAATTACCCCATAAAAGTTTATCGTATTATATCTTATGGTATATTGATCGGGTACAATTCGTCTTGGTAAATTAAATACACTAGTATGTGCTGTATCAGAAACCGTTTGATTTGTTTTGGTATCTTTTATCACCATCGAGAAAATCCATTTTAAATATAGTCAGTCAAAAAATATTCACCCCATAAAAGTTTATCGTATTATATCTTATGGTATATTGATCGGGTACAATTCGTCTTGGTAAATTAAATACACTAGTATGTGCTGTATCAGAAACCGTTTGATTTGTTTTGGTATCTTTTATCACCATCGAGAAAATCCATTTTAAATATAGTCAGTCAAAAAATAATTACCCCATAAAATTTTATCGTATTATATCTTATGGTATTGATCGGGTACAATTCGTCTTGGTAAATTAAATACACTAGTATGTGCTGTATCAGATACCGTTTGATTTGTTTTGGTATCTTTTATCACCATCGAGAAAATCCATTTTAAATATAGTCAGTCAAAAAATAATTACCCCATAAAAGTTTATCGTATTATATCTTATGGTATATTGATCGGGTACAATTCGTCTTGGTAAATTAAATACACTAGTATGTGCTGTATCAGAAAACCGTTTGATTTGTTTTGGTATCTTTTATCACCATCGAGAAAATCAATTTTAAATATAGTCAGTCAAAAAATAATTACCCCATAAAAGTTTATCGTATTATATCTTATGGTATATTGATCGGGTACAATTCGTCTTGGTAAATTAAATACACTAGTATGTGCTGTATCAGAAACCGTTTGATTTGTTTTGGTATCTTTTATCACCATCGAGAAAATCAATTTTAAATATAGTCAGTCAAAAAATAATTACCCCATAAAAGTTTATCGTATTATATCTTATGGTATTGATCGGGTACAATTCGTCTTGGTAAATTAAATACACTAGTATGTGCTGTATCAGAAACCGTTTGATTGTTTGGTATCTTTATCACCATCGAGAAAATCAATTTAAATATAGTCAGTCAAAAAATAATTACCCCATAAAAGTTTATCGTATTATATCTTATGGTATATTGATCGGGTACAATTCGTCTTGGTAAATTAAATACACTAGTATGTGCTGTATCAGAAACCGTTTGATTTGTTTGGTATCTTTTATCACCATCGAGAAAATCAATTTTAAATATAGTCAGTCAAAAAATAATTACCCATAAAAGTTTATCGTATTATATCTTATGGTATATTGATCGGGTACAATTCGTCTTGGTAAATTAAATACACTAGTATGTGCTGTATCAGAAACCGTTTGATTTGTTTTGGTATCTTTTATCACCATCGAGAAAATCCATTTTAAATATAGTCAGTCAAAAAATAATTACCCCATAAAAGGTTATCGTATTATATCTTATGGTATATTGATCGGGTACAATTCGTCTTGGTAAATTAAATACACTAGTATGTGCTGTATCAGAAACCGTTTGATTTGTTTTGGTATCTTTTATCACCATCGAGAAAATCAATTTTAAATATAGTCAGTCAAAAAATAATTACCCCATAAAAGTTTATCGTATTATATCTTATGGTATATTGATCGGGTACAATTCGTCTTGGTAAATTAAATACACTAGTATGTGCTGTATCAGAAACCGTTTGATTTGTTTTGGTATCTTTTATCACCATCGAGAAAATCAATTTTAAATATAGTCAGTCAAAAAAATAATTACCCCTTAAAGTTTATCGTATTATATCTTATGGTATATTGATCGGGTACAATTCGTCTTGGTAAATTAAATACACTAGTATGTGCTGTATCAGAAACCGTTTGATTTGTTTTGGTATCTTTTATCACCATCGAGAAAATCCATTTTAAATATAGTCAGTCAAAAAATAATTACCCCATAAAAGTTTATCGTATTATATCTTATGGTATATTGATCGGGTACAATTCGTCTTGGTAAATTAAATACACTAGTATGTGCTGTATCAGAAACCGTTGATTTGTTTTGGTATCTTTTATCACCATCGAGAAAATCATTTTAAATATAGTCAGTCAAAAAATAATTACCCCATAAAAGTTTATCGTATTATATCTTATGGTATATTGATCGGGTACAATTCGTCTTGGTAAATTAAATACACTAGTATGTGCTGTATCAGAAACCGTTTGATTTGTTTTGGTATCTTTTATCACCATCGAGAAAATCAATTTAAATATAGTCAGTCAAAAAATAATTACCCCATAAAAGTTTATCGTATTATATCTTATGGTATATTGATCGGGTACAATTCGTCTTGGTAAATTAAATACACTAGTATGTGCTGTATCAGAAACCGTTTGATTTGTTTTGGTATCTTTTATCACCATCGAGAAAATCCATTTAAATATAGTCAGTCAAAAAATAATTACCCCATAAAAGTTTATCGTATTATATCTTATGGTATATTGATCGGGTACAATTCGTCTTGGTAAATTAAATACACTAGTATGTGCTGTATCAGAAACCGTTTGATTTGTTTGGTATCTTTTATCACCATCGAGAAAATCAATTTTAAATATAGTCAGTCAAAAAATAATTACCCCATAAAAGTTTATCGTATTATATCTTATGGTATATTGATCGGGTACAATTCGTCTTGGTAAATTAAATACACTAGTATGTGCTGTATCAGAAACCGTTTGTTTTTTTTGGTATCTTTTATCACCATCGAGAAAATCAATTTTAAATATAGTCAGTCAAAAAAATAATTACCCATAAAACGTTATCGTATTATATCTTATGGTATATTGATCGGGTACAATTCGTCTTGGTAAATTAAATACACTAGTATGTGCTGTATCAGAAACCGTTTGATTTGTTTGGGTAGCTTTTATCACCATCGAGAAAATCAATTTAAATATAGTCAGTCATATAATAATGTCCCCATAAAAGTTTATCGTATTATATCTTATGGTATATTGATCGGGTACAATTCGTCTTGGTAAATTAAATACACTAGTATGTGCTGTATCAGAAACCGTTTGATTTGTTTTGGTATCTTTATCACCATCGAGAAAATCAATTTTAAATATAGTCAGTCAAAAAATAATTACCCATAAAAGTTTATCGTATTATATCTTATGGTATATTGATCGGGTACAATTCGTCTTGGTAAATTAAATACACTAGTATGTGCTGTATCAGAAACGGAATTAATTCGTGTGGTATCTTTTATCACCATCGAGAAAATCAATTTTAAATATAGTCAGTCAAAAAATAATTACCCCATAAAAGTTTATCGTATTATATCTTATGGTATATTGATCGGGTACAATTCGTCTTGGTAAATTAAATACACTAGTATGTGCTGTATCAGAAACCGTTTGATTTGTTTGGTATCTTTTATCACCATCGAGAAAATCAATTTTAAATATAGTCAGTCAAAAAATAATTACCCCATAAAAGTTTATCGTATTATATCTTATGGTATATTGATCGGGTACAATTCGTCTTGGTAAATAAATACACTAGTATGTGCTGTATCAGAAACCGTTTGATTTGTTTTGGTATCTTTATCACCATCGAGAAAATCCATTTTAAATATAGTCAGTCAAAAAATAATTACCCATAAAGTTTATCGTATTATATCTT